>JANHFR010005865.1:20883-33113 GCA_032468015.1 Mimophis mahfalensis
AGAGGCGGCATATAAATTCGATTAAATAAATAAATAAATAAATAAATAAATAAATAAATAAATAAATAAATAAATAACAGGGTAAATACTTAACTCATTCCCAATATGGAATCATCAGTTCAAGAGCCGAAGAAAATGAGCAAGTTGAAGCTTATCCAAGATATGATGTAGGTGCTATTATTGAGAACCTAAGGCAATTTGGGAGATGTTAATATAGTCTTAGAAGTGTTCCTTGAAAAAAATGAGTTGTACTGAAAATGCTTTTTTCTCTAGCATAAGGTAAAGATAAAGGTTCCCCTTGTACATATGTGCTAGTCATTCCCGACTCTAGGGGAATGCCTGTCTCAGTTTCAAAGCCGAAGAGCCAGCCCTGTCTGAAGACATGTCCGTGGCCATGTGGCCGGCATGACTTACCGCCAAAGGCGCACGGAACACTGTTACTTTCCCACCAAAGGTGGTCCCTAGTTTTCTACTTGCATTTTTACATGCTTTCAAACTGCTAGGTTGGGAGAAGCTGGGATGAGTAACAGGAGCTCACTACGTTACACAGCGCTTGGGATTTGAACCACTGAGTTGCCAACCTTTCTGATCGACAACCTCAGCATCTTAGCCACTAAGCCACTGTCTAGCATATGTATATGTAAAAAAAATGGAGAATTTTTCCTTTGGATATAAATTTTAAAATTGCTTAATTACTTTCCTTTTTTATAAACAACATATGACATCTTTAACTTTTTGGCTCTTTGAGCATTTTGCAAATGGCCAAAAGACCAAACAAAACTTCAAGCCTTGTAAAATCAGGAGAATCATCCTGTTTAACTTAGTAGATTTTAGGCCTCTCAGGGTTGTACAGAAAACATTCTGAAATAGAAGATGGAGCAAATTTTATTACAATATACTGTATCTTGGTCCCTGGCAAATTGTAGAATAGGGCTCTAAAGAATATGCAGAATGGTAAACAATATTTGGCTCTCTCAGAACATTAGAAACCTATTTTAAGAGGACCTCACTGTGTTTCTCTGGATACACTCATAGACCACAACTACGCATACTTAATCTACTGTGACTTTTCCAAATGCTTTTTTCCCATTTTAACAATATCTGCTTTGAATATAAGTATATTTTATTTTTGCTCTGTATCCTTCTAAAGGTGCTTTTTCAAGAGGCAACTAGACTTTTTTCTTTTTCTTGGAAGATGTTTCACTTCTCATCTTTGGAAGAAATGTTTTCCAAGAAAACCAGAAAATCCGGTTGCTTCTTGAAAAAGTACCTTTTGGGACAACCATGACCTGGATGACTGAGAATCTCCATAGACTTTTTCCTTCTAGTTCTGTCCATATAGCAAGCATAATAAATATTAAGTACTAATGGCATAAAAATAATTTAAGCAAATATAATGAAATTATCATTAAAAACCCAGGTGCCTTTGTGAGAACTCAGTGCTTAGTGAGAAGGTAGCCTGGCTAATTTAGTTTCCATATTACAATTTTTGGTAATTTTCTAATGATGAAAACATTTCTTTACACTGTCACTGGTTACTCACTTCAATTGCAAGCATTAATTTTGTAAATGTTATGTAGTAACATAGATGGATGAGGAAAACTTGATTACCTTAAATTACATATTTTAACATAAAAGCTGTTTGTAAATTGACATTTCAAGAATTCTTGCCATTGATTTTATTGGATCAGACTAATGGTCATCTTGTTTTATTTATTTAACTTCCAATCTTTAAACACAAAAATTATTGTAAATTCAGAAAAAAATAAGGCAGTATTTTCAAACCTTAAAATGCTTTTTTCTTTTGTATTTTTCAATTTTTGTGTGTGTGAAATTTGGAATTGGGAATGCCAATAGTCTGAATTATTTTGTGGAGCAGTTTCAAATACAGAATAGTAAATATATAGTACCTTGTTGTTTTCATTTTTTTCACTCAGCTTTCTTGTTACAGAAAACAGATGAATTTTGAAAGGAATAACCTTGTGCCTCTTGATGCAACACAGATAATACAAACTTGAGTTTTTATTTATATTTACAGTTAAGCTATCAGCTGAAAGTGGGAATCATGTACTGCAAGTCTGGACAAAGCACAGAAGAGGAAATGTACAATAATGAATCAGCAGGCCCAGCCTTTGAAGAGTTTCTTCAGTTGCTGGGAGAACGGGTTCGACTTAAAGGATTTGAAAAGTATCGTGCCCAGCTAGACACAAAGAGTAAGACTGCCTTTTTTATTCAGAATAATGAAAATACTGAGTACAAAAATAACGAGAGCAAAGCTGTAGTGCTTGGGAAGCACCAGCCATCCCAGCAGTACAGCACAAAGCTAGAGCCAACTCAGGAAACATCGGACACTCCAGCCTAGCACCAGCCACCATCACCACCCTGTATGGTGGAACCTTGGTTCACGAACGCTCCTGTTCCCAAATCAGTTCCCAAACAAAAAAACTACATGAGTTTTGAATCAGTTCATGATTCAAAACTTGGATGGTGAACAAACACTCCTTTCCGCGCTGATTTCCCCTTCTGTGCATGCGCAGAATTGTCTGCTCATGTGCAGACAGTGTCACTTCAGGTCGTGACCAAATCAGTTCATGACCACAGTCCGGGAACTGATTGCAGTCACGAGCTGAGGTTCTACTGTACTCCATAGTCTCTGCTGCCCTGCGCTCTGCCCCCAGATGACCTTTATCCCGTTCTTATCCCTGCTGCTTACAAGGATGCCCACCTTGGCCCTTCACAAGGCAGCTGCTGGCCAAGAGGCCATCTTTCCCAAGCCTTGCAAGGCAACCACCATGTGGAATCCTGGGAAGAAAGCCTTGTGTGGTGTGCAGCTTTCTCACAGAGGGCTATGCCAGACTGGTCAGCAGGGTGATCAAGATGGTGAAGGTCAACTGTGGTAGCAGGGGCCATAGAGTGCGGGGTGCCAAAAGGGCAAAATCAAGGCCAAAAGGGCGGGTAGGAGAAGTGAAGCGCCCTGTGGTTGTAAGTGTGGACAAATTGCCAAGTGCCTGAATTTTGATCATGTGAACATGGTGCTGCAACTGGTTGTATATATCCCCTCATTCAGCATCTCCATAACTTTAAACAATAATTGAATAAATGAATGTAAGTTGAGGACTACCTTATCTCATTTTCCAAGCAAGGTCTTTTTTTATGTTTTCATATGTATTAGCTAATTCTCAAGAGATAATTTCTTAAAATGGCTTCACAAATTTCACCAACTATATCACTCAAGATATACTTTGTTATTCATTCTTACTAAATTTAAACATTGATCCATGCTTAAAAATGAAAAGAAATCTAATAAAATAAATGTGAATATATAGCTAAAATATGATAACCTATTAATCACCCCCAATAAAACTACAACTGTAGTTTGCATTTATTTCCAGTTATCAATATTTTGTTTCATAATAAACACAATAAATTTTAGTTTCCTTTCTCTCTGCATGGTTTGCTTCTGAGCATAATCAAAGTTTTTAAAGACAATATTAACATAGATGCATTGAGAAGAAGTATCAAATTCTTATTACCAGCCTTTAGTGCAAAGAGCACAGCGTACTAACCTGCTAATGGGTTGAATATGTGAATTTACCTATGATGTTCATGGCATACAGATATGATAATTTATCTGTAACACTAATGATAGGATGAAGTAAATCTAGATAAATCATCTGAATTTAAAAAGTAGTTTATTGTACTGAACAAGAGGCTAATGTTGAAATGACACATGCAAGGACATAACACTGATTTAGTTTCTATTTTATAATTATAATAGGTAAGCATACAGTATTCTAGGAAATGTACTGTAAAAACTTCTGAATTAAAATTATGTTATATGGTTTCTAGCATATTCACTTTTGAGTATCTGGTTTTTCTGGCAACCCTTAGAATTTATAATGTGTTTAAACATAACATTAAAATATATAAAATTAAAAATAAGTAGTATTTTTGTGCTTGATTTTGTGCTTGTTTAAATGTATCTTTTACAATTTTGTGGATTGTGTTATTTATAATAATAATAAATTAGACTTTATATTATGTATTTACAGCTGATTCAACTGGTACGCACTCTCTTTATACAACATATAAAGAGTATGAAATCATGTTTCATGTTTCTACAATGTTGCCATATACACCCAACAACAAACAACAGGTAGGAACTACTTGAATAATCAGAATATTTAATGTTTATTTCAGATATTGTATTAAATTACATTTTTTTGCCGTCTTGACTAGCTGAAACATATATTGGGCTGTCTTGTATCTTACAATTTATACTGTGATGAAAAGGAGGTGGGAAATATTTTTTTCATCTGTTTTCTATACATTTTTTTATCACTGTTTTTATCACTGATTAGACTGGTTTCATTTGTACTACAGTATCTCTTTAAGAGATCTAAATTAAAAAGCAAGTTTGAACAGACAACAAAAATGGCACCATATGGCAAAATTAATTTGGGGGTTAAACAAAAGAGAGAGTGTGTAGAACTTTTTATTCCAGTGTAGATGTATTGGAGATTTTTGTTTTCTTTACAGAAATGGTTTTACTTTAATCACCTAAGAAGAAGTTGCTTTATGCCATTCTGGAAAACCATATTTACAGAAATGCTGGATGTTCATACTATTTAGAATTTGATTTTGATTTTTAACGTCATATCAATCCAGTGTATTTACTACTAACATTGAACTGAAAGAATAAATTCTGGCCTACATTGCCTTCAGAGTAACAATGGAATAGCACTGACAGAATAGCAACCTTCTCCATGCAGATATCTGTGCTAGTAATTGGATATTTTTGTGGGACCTATTGCTCTTTGCAAGGCAAAGTATTTACCAAGCCAGGCCTCAGGACAATCAGCATATGGTAGATCTCATTTGTTTGCAGACTGTTTATCTGATCGAGCCAGGGTGGGGTTCATATTGCTGTTCCACCATGCTGTGTTACCATAAAAAACTGAATGAGTATGCTGATTCTCCATGACAGTATTTATGAAATCTCTGACAGGATTTGTTCCAAATTCCATATGTTTCTACTTTCTGCAATGTCCTGTCATATATGCTGTGGCTTCAGTCCAAAGTATTTTTAGCAGAGAGAAGGCGATGGAGAGACAGAGACAAAGAGGCTGTTTTGTGAAATGTTATACAGCTGAAAGCAAAAGCCAGAAAATTTATAATTCTTGAAACACAATTTATAAAGGATAGGTTTACAGTAATTCAAATATATTTGATAAAATGTGGATTATGCATTGTAGTAGGCCATAAAAATGCTTTAAGGAGCTAGAACCAAGATTCATGGAAGATTTTATGTGAAAGATGACTTTTCTAGGTTTGAAGTACTATTTTGTCAACAGTTCTGATGGGTGAAAAGAACTTGCTAACTGCAGAAAAGTAGTTAGTCAAAGAAATCATCTTCGTCCACTCACGCTTGCCATCTTGACAAAATTGACCCTCCCCCATTATCCTTTTAGATGTTTTTGAAATCCTTAAAATGTTGCTAATTATTATTTGGACTGAATTGGGAAAAATGCATGTTTTGCAGATACATATCTGAATGTTGAAAAAGTTTTGTGGTGAATTAAACTTTGTTCACATCTAATAGTTTTGATCTCATGTTAATTCTACCAAACATACATCATTGGTTGCAAATATAAGAAACATGAGAGTTTTTTTCTCCTAAGAAATATTTTTTTAAAAATACAGCCTGAATTGAAAAGCATGAAAAAAATAATTAAATTGATAAGTCTGCCAAAATTAAATCATAATTTTAATATATGGAAAAATATTGCCTAAATTAAAATCTTTAGTTTTTGGTAAAGATTTAGAATATCAGATAGACAAACAATATAATAAAAAAAAATTATGACTGTAAATTTAATTTTAGAAATAAAATCTCATGGAAAGACATTTTTTTGCATTAAGGTAGCTCGGTAATGGTTGTTATGGAAACTACAAGTACTAATTTATTTTCATATATTTTTTATATTGATAAATTCTTCATTAACTTATTTGTTGTAGGAACACTTTTAAAAAAACTATCAGGCATTTTTACATTTTAAAACATGAACTAATGGGAACAATAATTATATTCTACAACAATATTAATGCTTTTAATTCTCATGGGTTTCTTGTCTTCATGATCAAAGCTTTTAAGAAAACGACACATTGGGAATGATATCGTGACAATTGTTTTCCAAGAACCCGGAGCCGAATCATTCAGCCCAAAGAATATTCGTTCTCACTTTCAACACGTCTTTGTCATTGTCCGAGTGCACGATCCTTGTACTGACAATGTTTGTTACAGGTAACTATTACACCGTTTATGATGGTTTTGGATGACAGAAGATAACTTTTTATCTCTAAACCACCCAGAGGCATGTAGATAGTGAGATGGGTGGTGCCTAAATTTGATAAGTAAATTTGAAAAATACAGGTAGTCCTTGATGACATTTGAGGCCAAAATTTCCAATCCTAAAAGACGCAGTTGCTAAGTGAGTTATGTATCATTTTATGGCCTTTTTTGCAACAGTTGCTAAATGTATCGCTACAGTCGTTAGGCAAATCCGGTTTCCCCCTTTTTTCAGCACTATTGTAAATTCAAATAGTTACTAAATGAATGGCTGTAATTTGAGAACTACTCTTATTAAGTTGTAATGTTCAATCAGCATTTTCTAATTTATTGTATTATTTCTCAGTAAAATATTTTAGATGCAATTAGAAGTAAATGAAAATCTGAGAACCGTTTAGTATTTCTATTTTTTCTATCAAAAATGATAACATATAATTTAAACAGTTTGAAACTAAATATAGTGGCTTTGCAGAGCAGAATGAAAACCAAATGTATTTTGTATACTAGATTTGTAGTGGTTGTCCCACAACATTTATATGCAGTGAAGTTTCTTTCAAATGCACATTTAGTAATCAGAATGTGTATTTCTGAAAGATGACTATAGATTTCTTTTTCTGGAAAATATCCAAGACATAAATGAAATGTTTCAACATTAGAGATTGCGAAATAAAATACTGAGGTTATATTTCTTTTTAATTAATTTATTATTTATTTAGTTAGTTGGATTTATATGCTGCCCAATCCCAAAGGACTCCAGGCGGCACACAACAACAATATAGTAAAATTCTAAAAATTTAAAACAATTAAAACAATACAAACTCATACATACCGTTTGGGCTGGATCTCGCTGGAACTTAATCAGTGCAATCAACGCAATCAATATTTGTATTAGAAATACAAATATAGGTTATTTGTTTCATGTGTCCTTCTTAAATGACCACATGTGGTTATATATAAAGTAATAGTAGCAAAAAGAAAAAAGGATATTTCAGAAATATTTAATTAACCGCTAACTATTATTAAGTGTTGCTTGGAGAACTTACTTGGGTTCTCTTGGGTAAGACTCTTGAAATAGAAAGAAGAGATTACAATTATATTTTCTGTTTGGGTGACGGGTTAAAAAATAAAGTTATGTCACCCTGATCTCATTGTAGGTAATCTCGGTAAATATAATTAGCATTCTTTCTTGATAGACACATTTCATACTCTTACTGCCTTCCCATTCTTCTCTTCCCCTTTTGGTCCTGCCTTAATAAAATCAGAACCCACATAATTTGCAATGTTCTTTTAAGTGTCTCCCTTATATAATAATAAAAAATGTAGAAAATGTCTTTTTTTTTTTAGTACTGTTGTTTGGAATAAGTAGGACCCCAGTGGCATCCATCAATACGCATTTTGGACTGGTGGGGAGCAGGGAGTTGAGAGGAAAGCCACAGATCTATGGTGGGAGGGGTGATGTAATTGCCAGCTTAAAGATGTTGAGAGATTCTCAAAATACAAGGGAGAAGTGAACATGGCATGGACTCCTCTATTGACCATGAGCTAAAACAAAATTTGAGCTGTAGAAATCTGTTGTCATTCAAACAAGTAGGATTTTCACAAATTCCAATGTAAAAAGGCTGGCGAAAAGAAGGATTGGATCCTGCTGAATCATGGTTCACACGCATTAATGTTCTATTGAGGTTCTATTGCTTTACATATTTTTTTTTTAAAAGATGGTTTGCATTATTGCACTTTCCATATAATTCTTGCTTCCACCAATCTATTCATCTATTACTCCTCCGCTTCTTTTCTCTTTGGTTAAGGAGCAATAGAAGTAGTCAGCATTTGAAAATAATCTCTTTGCTAAGCAGCAAGTGCTTGTTCCTTTGTAACTCTGGGAGGGAATAGTTAAAAATTTGAGCAATTCAAGGTATTTCTTTTATGTTTTCAGGACATGTGGAGGTGGTTGTTAACATATATTGTAGAGAGCAGAATTAAAAAAAAATTGAATAATGTCTGAATGCTTTATTGCCAAGTAACTTCACTTGAAAAATGTAGTTCATAGTTTGTAGGTTTGGAGAAGAATAACGATATGTGTAAAATGCTATTGACTTAATACATACATCTCATGTAAACGTACTGCATGTAAAGCAAAAAGCAAAAATAATAATTGATATAGTGTACTCAAATAGAGTACAGGAGTTGGGAACGACTAGCATGTATATGCGAGGGGAACCTTTTCCTTTTACCTTTACTCAAATAGATATATAGCATATTGAAGAAATGTTAAGAAATAGTCTAAACTGTAAATAATCAGCATGTCAAAGAAGTTTTTTTTATGTCATGAGGCATCCTGCAGTTGTAACAGTATCCTCTCTGTAGAACTGGACTGCCTATAAAGACAACATAATATATAATGCATTGAAATGTATGATGTTTTTGCATATTGTTTTAAATCACATTTATATGTATTTTTGCAGCGTTGCTGTGACAAGATCAAGAGATGTGCCCTCATTTGGACCTCCAATTCCCAAAGGCATCACCTTTCCAAAATCAAATGTATTCAGGGACTTCTTACTGGCCAAAGTGATCAATGCTGAGAATGCAGCTCATAAATCAGAAAAATTCCGTGCTATGGCTACTAGAACCCGTCAGGAATACTTGAAAGATTTGGCAGAAAAGAATGTGACAAATACACCCATTGATCCTTCTGGCAAATTCCCTTTCATCTCACTTGCTTCTAAGAAGAAAGAGAAATCCAAACCCCATCCAGGAGTAGAACTCCATAGTTCCGGCGCTGTTGTGTGGATTCTCCATGCTAAAGACTATAGCAAGGGTGTAGATATAGATTGTCTTTTGGGCATTTCTAATGAATTTGTTGTTGTCATTGAACAAGATACAAAAGGTGTTGTATTCAATTGTTCCTGCAGAGATGTAATAGGGTGGACTTCAACAGATACAAGTGTCAAAATTTTCTATGAAAGAGGAGAATGTGTTTCTGTGGAAAGTTTCAAAAACCCTGAAGATATCAAGGAGATTGTCAAAAGACTAGAGGTTAGAAGTCCTTACTTTCCCTTTCCCTTCCTTCCTCAAGCATAAATACATACAGAAATGCTTTAATTTCCTTCTTGGATCTGAGCAACAAACTGGCGAAATAAAATGGATGTAGGAGATGACCACAGGTCAAACACATTTGTTTGGAATCTCTTACGTGCCCGTAAGAAACTTAAATCAAGTCCCCTTGAAATCCCTTGACTCTCATCTGGCACATATTCATCTTTTTTTAATTATTATTATTATTACATTTATATGCTGCCCTTCTCCAGAGACTCAGGGCGGCTTACAACCTCTTGAAACATCTTGACTATTAGTAGATCAGACTCTTGTGCAGGTAGCATGAAATAAACTTGTAATACTTTTAAACTCTACTCTGGTTCCTGATTTATTGTACCTGACAATGTTCTACCCACTTACTAGGTTATTTTTCAAATCCTTGTCCTACTCAGTCAGAGCAATAAAACACCTGGTAGCTTATTCATCTACTTCTTAAGGTCTGGATAGTGGTTTTTATTATATTAATATTTACACTTTAGCTGCAGAAATGTTATTTGTGAAATCAAAACAGTATTTTCCATGCTGTGAGAAACGACTTACCAGTAATATTTCCAGCATTCAAAAATATTATCTTTTATGAACTGGACTTAAAATAGTAAAGCAATGAGTTCCATATCAAGATTTTACTGAATTATAAAACGTGTCAAGTCAATATGAGATTTAATAGTTAAATGACTTTTGTCAGTTTTTAAATGAATACTAGTCTATACATCCTCTATTACTGTAGATATCGTTTCATAAATTACTACATTTAAAGTTTTTGTAGCATTCATAATTTTCAGCTAGCACTGGAATATAGCTAGTCATTTTTACAAGCTCAAGCTAAGCCGATGATGATTATTCAGTAGTAACCCAGCTATCTTTCTCAGAGGTATATACTATAATTGCTGTATGAATAAGGAATGACAATATCTACCTTGCTTCTTGCCCTGTTTTAAAGATGAAGCCTATTTATTTGTGTCTCCTACTGAATTACATGTTCATTGTGTTAAAATGTTCTCATTACACCACCACATCTCTTGTCCTCCAATTCTCAGCTCGTGACCAAGGGATGTGAGTCAGTGGAAATGACTTTACGACGGAATGGATTGGGTCAGCTTGGCTTTCACGTGAACTATGAAGGAATTGTGGCAGATGTTGAACCATATGGCTATGCTTGGCAAGCAGGATTACGACAAGGCAGCAGATTAGTGGAAATTTGCACTGTGGCTGTTGCTACCCTAAGCCATGAGCAAATGATTGATCTCCTAAGAACTTCAGTTACTGTGAAGGTTGTCATTATCCCACCTCATGAAGATTGTACTCCACGAAGGTATTTGACAACCAATGAATGAATTTATACCCGTTACTGATTAAAAGAGAAACAGCTTGAAGTAGTAGTTAAGGAATCAGGGTAGAAACCAGGTGGACTGTAACTCCTAGTCCCACTTTAGGTACCAGCCAGGTGGCCTTCAGCCAGTCACTCTCAGCTCTAGGAAACAGGCTTGTGTCTGTTTATTATTATATTATTATCTATTATGTGTCTGTGTCGGTTATCTTTGTCTATGTATCCTATCTAGAGGTATGACCATTTGAAGTTATGACTGCTTCAGAAAGGGTGCTATGAAGCCCATATGAAGCACTTCCACTCATCATAAAAGTCTTCCCCCTCCCCATCAGTTACATGGTCAAAATTGGGCAGTTGGCAACCTGTTCATACTTACAGTTGGTTGCCAAGCGCCCCATGACCATGGGAACATGATTTATAATTTCCCCAGAATTCCTTCTGGGGAAATCAAGAAGCTGGCTGGGAGTATTAGAAGCTGCTGCCGCCTCCCCATGGTACTCCCTCTTGTTGCTGGCTTAAAGAGCTGCCTGCCAAGGAAGACCAAACTCCTTTGACAGGGTAGAGACCAAAGGTGGAGGCACATTACTGTATCCCGTTGAAGGCCGTCCCTTCTGCACATGAAAGGGACGGCCTATAAAGGTGTCCCATGCTTCTTATCTGGTCTCTGTCCATTTAACAATATCACCCAATCATTGATTGCTCAACAGGTGCAACCAGGAGTGCCAGGATTGTGATCACTGAATAAATAAGTCACATGGGCAGTCATGTGACAATTTGCTTAACAACCCTTTCACTCGGTTACTGAGATTCTGGTCCCAGTTGTGGTTGCATTATCTCCCTGTGCCTGTGCATCAGCTCTCGACCTGTATATGTCTATATATGAGACACCAACGGGCACATAGACACACACATTTACACATCTTTCAAAAACGACAATAAAAAGCAAAATAAAAAAAGACCAGAACACATATCTTCCAGCAGCCAATGCCTAGATAAATGGATTAACATGAGGCAATCAAGCAGAAGATAATACCTTTATCAAGGAACTTCCCAAAGGAAAAATCAAACCCCACCAAGACTGGTAGGGCAAGTACTGTATATAAAAGGGCACTAAGCGCCATAGTCACCAGCACTGATGATGTCACCTAGAAAAGTTATGAAACAACTGCAAATACGCTCAGAGAGCCCCAAGGACTTCACAATTCAAACCTGAGCTGCATATATTCTCTTCCATTGGAAACATTAGTCTGTCAGGAGTCTGCAAACTTAAATACTCAAAGAGCCATTTGGACCCGTTTCCCACAAAAAAGAAAACACCAGGAGCCAATAATTTAACAACTGGTATGACTGGGAGCGCGTGGCCAACTCATCACTTAGCCCCACCCAGTTGCCTCCTGCTCTGGAATATGGAGTGAGTCTCCATCCTACACTATCACCCTTACCTTGTCAGAGCAGGCG
>JANHFR010005869.1:0-16050 GCA_032468015.1 Mimophis mahfalensis
GAGCTCCGAACGGCCCCCGACCTCTGCTCCTTTCGCAAGGAGTTGAAGACCTGGCTCTTTACATTAGCCGGCCTGGATTGAGGGTTATTTTAAATTTGTCTGTAGGGCGTGTTTATTAAATTCTTTTAGCTTTTGTACTTTTTGTTTTTAATGCCCTGTATACCACCCTGAGTCCAGTAGGAATAGGGCAGTATATAAATCAAACAAACAAACAAATTGTATTAGCATGCATGATACAGTAGTAGAAAGTTGGAATTTGATGTTTGTAACTTTAGACTAATCATTTTGATTGTTTTAATTGTTGGTTTTAACTTTGCACACCACTCAGTTACTGCTGTGAGATGGGTGGCTTTATATACAATAACAACTTTTCTAATGCTGTCATATGATAATAGTTTGGGGAATTTGGTCTCTGTGAGCCTGGATTACAAAGGGTTTGGTGGGAATATAGTTTAACATAACCCAAGAGAATTGTAAAGGAAAATGCTTTTGTGTGTAACACAACTTGACTCTGCTCTGATTTCAAAGTGAAAAAAGAAAAGCAAATTGTAATTGTGAGTAGGAATAAAAACCGTTTTAAAGTTGTACTAAAAGTGTAGCTTGATGCACTTTTTAAAAGCCAAGCGAACAATGAGTATATTGACTTTATTTTATATTAATGTTATTTTATTGAAAACCGATCATCTTGCATATCATGGAAAGTACAATTTTCTGTACCTATTTGTTGTCTGGATTCTTTCAGCCCAGATATAGCAGCCCTAACAGAAAGAAATGTCAAAGCATACTGGTATTTTGCACATTATTTTCTACCACCACCACCCAATGCAATTTACAGAATAACAAAACAACAGAGTTTTGGAAGGACCGTGGAAGTCTTTTAGTCAGTTCAAAGAGAAACTTGCAGTTATGGTTACATTCAGAGATTCTAAAGCTAAAATGTAAAACTGTTTTGGTGATGCAAGAATCTTCAGTTTGTAGAAACAGAACCATTAGCAGAAGATGGACACATATAAAGGACAATGTATGCAATCATGAAACTATCTAGTATCTGACAGTTTCACATTACTTCTCATTAAGGACTTCAAATCAGTTTGTGAATTGTGAATCTAAGAAATAATAGTGACAAGAAAAATCTTGGCTGTGTGAATTTAATTACCTTGCTCATGATCTTTCTTCTCTCTTTTGTTTTCTTCTACCTCTGAACCATATTTTTTTCTGTTTGTTCTTTCCTAAGCATCTCCTGCTTTTTTTCCCCCCAACCATCACTTCAACATTTTTTTTTTATTTCATGGTTTTGTCTTACTTATGCTATGCCTCTTTCTTAGGCCAATGATGGTTAAAATGTCAGATGTTGCTGAATTGTAGCTTGCAGTACCCATAGTACCAAGAGAACTCTGGGAGTTGCAAATCAAAAACATCTGCAGAGCCATGAGTTTCTCACAAATACTTCTCTTGTCCTTTATTTATTATGTACGCAATTGTAATTTATGTGCCATTTTTAGGATACTCAAGGCAGCTAACCAAAATAAAAATAAAAACAAAAACATCATTTTTTAGAAGTTTCTTAGAGGTGGGTACTGGGAGGCTAGAAGCAAGTATATATGTATTTGTGTGTGCAATTTAAAGATTTTAGAAAAGGAACATAAACAGCTAATATAAAGTAGTATGAACTAGGAGAAAGAAAAAGAAAGCAAAGAGAAAGCAAAAAGTGCAAGAAAGGGAGGGGGAGAAAAATAAAAACGGAAAGAAAGAAAACAGATACAAAGAAGTAGCTTCCACTCTTCTTTATAACAGTCAAAAGTGCAATTACAAATTTAATTACAAATTACTCTATAGTTACAACATAACTTTCTTCTCTCTGTATTGTAGCCTGTCTAATCATTAAAATGATAAATCAAAAGTTCATTTTTTCTGTTTTATACAAAAAGTCCATAATAAATGCCAAAAGTCTGTAATAAATATTTTAAAAACCCTGTCTTTTCCTTGATCTAAGAAAAAATGGTCAATTCAGCCATTTCAGCAAGTTTCATCATCTTTAGCAACCATTCCTCCATGATGGGAAGTGCTGAACCTTGCCATCTTTGTACATACAGTACATGCAGTTATCACGTAAAAAAACAAAGTGGCATGATTATTTTCCAAAAGTTTGTCTATCAATCCCAAAAGACAAACCTCTAGTTTCTATATTAATCTTTAAAATCCTCTGAATCATTATATGTATTAATATCCAACGTTTTCAATTTTTTCCCTATCTACCAAACATGATAAAATTTTCCTCTTCATTCACATTTCCAACATAAATTTATACATTCTAGACAATTTCTCTGGTGACACATCCTAACAGTACATCATTTTACAAAAATTCTCTTTAAGATTTATAGCATAGTATAAATTTCAATCATCTTAATATTTTCCATCTGCATATTATAACAAGAATTTTTATCTCACTTTATCATGCTTTTTCTTCTCCTTCAAGAATATTCAATACATGTTAAAATTTCAATAAAAGTTTAGACATTTTAACAATTATTTGTTCATCATTTATACACAATTCCATTTCAAACTGAATCTTACAATGTTCAAAATGATAAACATATTTCTTTACTTTAAATCTAATAACTGCAAATAAAAAAACATTGACAATCATATCCCTCTGCCCCAGTTCTTGTCTTGATTCTATTTTAAATTCCCCTTGACAAAATTCTAGTATCACAATAAGTTAGCCATTTGCGCTTGCCTGTTATTCTCAACTATAAAATGCTACTTGTGTTCAGGCATAACATAGGTTTGCATCTATTCCATGTTCTCAATATGGAACATCAAACATAAGAGGCTAAAAGCAGGTACTGAGGGAAAACATTTTACAGATTACAAGCTCCTGGTATAGTACTGATTTATTTCATGTCCTAGTGGTTGATGTGCATGTTAAAAAGAAAAGATGTGTGGGATAACTGGAGTGGAATGAAAATTTGTTTCAGATGGATTAAAACCATGAACCCTCTGGTGGATCACAACTGCTCAGTACATGGTCTTCCAGATGTTGTTGATCTGCAGCATTTGTCAGTCCAGCCCTTATATGCCAGGGGCTGAGAGAGATACTTGGTTTTAATCTAACAGCACATAGAGAGACCAAAGATGCTCATTTTGCTTTCACAAGTTCAAATATTTCAGTGGTGGCTGTTTACCAATATCCTGAGTTGTCCATGTCACAGTTTAGAATACAAGCCAGGATTTGAAGGAAATTTTGATTGTATGGTCATAAATAGAAGAGAGACCAAACACATTTTGCTTCCAATTAAGAAGACTCTGGAGCTCTTTTATTCAATTTCCTGACACATGTGCCTTATTCAGGTTCTGGGCCATTTTTATTATGACAGGACTAAATCTCTCTTCATTTTATAGTAAAAACCATTTGGGCTTCCTTGCCAAATCAGTCTGGACCTAAATTATGACATTTTTCATTTTGATTGAGAATTGTATTTGATGTGAAACAAAAGCTGCAATTACACCACATAACGTTGTATGCATGATACAAGGTCAGTCATGATTTCACAAATGGATACACGGCATCTGTACAATTCCATTAAAAGGACTTTAAAAAAAATCCTATCTTAGTGAGATTCGGAGACAGAAAAACAATATAATTGCTGCTTTTCTCAGGTTAAGACTTTTGACATGTTGGACTGTAATGTCCAAAATGCCTAGTCAGAATGGCCGATGGTTGGCCTGGGGATAGATTTAGTGTATCCTTCCCATATTTTTCTTTGGGGAGGCCCAGAGCACCTTATAAGGAGATTCCACAAGACCTTTCATCAATATATTGAATGGGAGGATATATTTCAAAGGTACAATAGATTTACATCCACACCGGCCTATTTCTTATTTTGACATAGATATGCCTTATGGAATTTAGGGATTCAGATTTGAAAAATGAATTTGGTCCATTTGGATAAATTGATTTTTCATTTGGAAGTATGTATGTTCCCTTTAGGTATAGGTAGTCCTCGACTTACAACAATCATTCAAAGTTACTATCACACTGAAAAAAATGACATGACTATTTTTTACACTTATGACCCATGGTCACATGATCAAAATTCAGATACTTGACAGCTGACTTATATTTATGACCGTCACAGTGTTGCATGGTCATGTAATCACTTTTGTAACCTTCTGACAATCTGGAAAGCCAGATTCACTTAACAACCATGTTACTAACTTAACAACTACAATGATTCAGTTAACAACTGCAAGAAAGGTCATAAAATGGGAAAAAACTCACTTAACAAATGTCAAACTTAGCAACAGAAATTTTAGGCTCAATTGTGGTTGTAAGTCGAAGACCGCCTGAATAGGAAATTCATGATCAACATAGGGGTTCCTTTGCATGCCCAGTGTATGTACCCCTTATCATTTTATAAAAGTACATAGCTCATACCCCATTGTGCATTTGGGCCCATTTGATTGCCTGCAGATTAACTTCTACATGGTAAGAACTTGGCAAAACTAGATATAGGAGTTAATCAGGTTCAACACAGACAAAACTTATGGAATCAGTTCATAAGCAGACTTGGTTTGCAAGAAGTCAGATAAGAACAAGCTCAAGGACAGCAGTCTTTACCATCACACTTTAGATTGTAAGAAAGCCCAACTCAGAAAGCAAGCTTCCTTGGCTTTACTTACCTGGTGGATGCTGAGTAGCCACTGAAGTCTGCATCTTCAGTATCTTTTGCTGTGTATTTTTCAGATTTTAGCAATAACAATAGCACTTAGATTTATATACCGCTTATCAGGGCTTTCAACCCTCTCTAAGTGGTTTACAGAGCCAGCATATTGCCCCCAAGAATCTGGGTCTTCATTTTACCCACCTCAGAAGGATGGAAGACTGAGTCAACCCTGAGCCTGGTGAGACTTAAACTACCTAATTGTAGGCAGCTGGCAGCTAAGTACTACATACTGTACTTTCTTCACTGCACCACCACGGCTCACCGCTTTGTTGGTGAGATCCTCCCAAATATGTTTATTAAGGGATGGCTTTTCTTTTTTAGTATCCTCACTTAGCAAATGAGGGTCAGTTTCCTCAGCTTCTTCCATGTTCAGCTAATAGTCAGAGTCATTATGCATGACAAAGGTCTTGTGTGGCTTCTCTACAGTGTGGGGAAAAGGCACAAGCTATTTGTGTGGAGATGGTGGGCTGAAGTTAAGATTGCCCTAGATCGGAAAAGTAGAAGCTGCCTCGTGATCACAGATAAAACCTGATGGAAGACTTTTTCTGCTCACATTCATTCAATACAAATAACACATCTCCCCAATGACCCTTGCACCCATGGCAATATATATGTCAATTAATACTGAGTACTAGGTATGTCACTAACCCAGCTAGATGGCAGCACATAGCTAATATTGAAAAGTGCATGCCCACATAGTCAACAAGAGTCAAGAAAGATTCTTCAACTTAGCCTAAATCTGAAAGATGGGGGGGGGGGTCCCTTTAACTTAAACTATCCTTGGCCTCTGAACACAATACTACTCTATTTTGGGAATAAAATTTTAAAACAGATTCACAGGTTTTGCAGACTCTGCCTTAAGGTAAATGGTATTGAACCCATAAAGTACAAAGTGGATACAATCCTCAAAAAACAAATTTTTGCACAGATAATTTGTTTGGATTTCCTGGCAGCCTGTTTTATTTTCCTTTTTTTTTTTTTTTAGTTATCTCTAGGCTCTGCTCAACTGCTTCTTTGTCAATAAAGATATATATAGATCCCAGCCAAGTTGTTTTTTGGGCACAGATTTTTTTATACCTGCTAAGTCTTGACTTCATCTAATCAAACATGAAATCACCTTCTGGCATGGCCATAGACAGAATAAATTTGGGCTTGGGTTGTTTTTTCTAATAAAGGTTTGCTTGTTTTTCTAGAAAGCAAACATTTCATGGCATTTTCTTATTCATGATTTGAAAGGCAAATAGCAATGTCTGTATTTACATGATGTGGTAAGAACAGAGAATGAGCACCTACAATGAAATGAGAATTCTGCTGATCATAGTTAGCTGCCTGAACTAGATTGAGGCCAGATTGAAACAATATGGCAATAAAGCTGCCCTCTCCATTACTGTGTTCATGGAAAGCTCTCTATGCTACAATGTTTGTATTCACAGAACCATTTTTAACCCACATTTTGTAGAACAAATCATAGTACCCTCATTCAGATAGGCTATGAATGATGATTCAAACCTGTGATGATTGGATACACATATGCTGTGCTAAACTAACCAATTAACCAACCAGAAAGAAGCGAATTCTGCTGATATGATACCCAGCTCTGTATTTCTTTATTCTGTTTTAAGGAGAGAATGGGAGTAAACAAACTAACACCAAATTGAGCAAGTTAGAGATGTTCTTCCTTAGGAAGTCTCTTGGTCTGAAGAGGACCCTCATATATATTGTGTGTCTATGTGTGTGTACATACATACATACATACATACATACATACATACATACATACATACATAACTTGGGTGGTGCATAAAGGACAATTGGGCACAATCAGCCCTCAGCCCAATTTTTATTATTAGTATCTCCAAGTTAGGCTGAAAGATTATCCCATTCCTTCTTTATGTCTTTAATTTGGCAGTGAAACAAGCTGGCAATGAAAAATGCTAGTAACTTGGCATTATCTTCCAATAGTTCAGCTAATTATCCCTTCCAGACTAATATAATGGAAAAATGATACTATTAGCCAAAAGGGAAAAGGGAGGAGAGAAAGACAAAGGGAAAAAAAATTAAGAGGAATGGACACCAAATGATTTTTTAATTTAACCTTGCCTTCCTCCCCACCCACCAAAAATTTAATTGTGGCTGTTCACTTATATGGCACATTATTATTGCAACTAATATGATGGAATATGGCCATCTATATTTCTTCATATAAAAGTTGTCAATATTAATAATATAAAATTCAAACCTGTACTGAGGAAGTGAATAACAGAAATCAATTAATTAATTAATGATGTTCCCATAATGAAACTGAGCAATCAATTTAAAATTTGGGAAGGGGACATAAGAGGCCCGGCAGACAATATTTATTGCTGTCTTGTGAGCCACATCATACAGCTCAAAGAGTGATAGATTTCCATGCAGAAAACTGTAAGAAGTATATGAAAGAATGAGGTCAATTTATAAAGCACACTGGATTTATGAAGCATAGCTTACGTATTACCTTGCTGTAATTTTTACATCTATTGCCAGAAACCACCACTCTGTAAGGTAAGTCTGTATCCCCATAAGGCAGGTAAAAGTGTGCATGACTAAAAGTGACTGACTTGTAAGCCATTCCCTGGGGTTCAACCATATGCAAGTTCTTACTCTATATATGACAGAGTACATATTGCCTGGTGATGTAAGAAAAAGTCTAGTAGAATTTTCCTGGGATATCCTGTCTTTTCTCACCAGTTTTTTTTTGGAAACCACATGAATTGAGAGTATTAAATGATTGATGATACAGTGCCAGAGGATGGAGTCCTCAAGTTAAATGGCACTCATTATGCTATTAAGGAAGAACTGAGGATCTTTGCCTTTGTTAATGTACATGGAAAAACAAAGGATGGCCTCCAAAAGACCACGGAACTCAGAAGCAAGTTCCAGTCTTGACTTAGAATGCTAGAGGATGCCAGTGGAGATAGTAACTGATTCAAAAGAAGATTTTAAAAATGGAAAGAAAGAATATACTGAAATGCTGTACAGTAGATGCCAACATCCAAGATACCTTATAAGAAATTCCCTTGTAAGAAGCTGTAGCACTAGAAGATGAAGTCCGATCAGCACTCCTGCCCATTGCAAGTTGGAAGGCTATAGGAATACCCACAGAAACAAGGCAATCAACAGAAGAATCAGCAATGTTCTAACCAAGCTACAATAGCAAATCTGAAGAACAATAGAGTTGACAGCAGACTGAAAGAGGTCAATCTACATTCCAATTCTTTAAAAAGTGAAACTTAACAGAACCTGCAAACAGTGGCAGAATACCTAATTTCACATGCCTGCAAAATAATGGCTAGGATCATCCAATATAGATTAGAGCCCTATGTGAAAAAGCTGCCAGATGTTCAAGCTGACTTTAGAAAAGTCTAAGAAATACAGGGTATTTCTGATGCACACTGAGAAACTTAGGCAAACAATATTAAAAAAAAAGAAGAACCTCAGTATGTGCTTCATTTATCATAGAAAAACCATTGATTGTATCAAAGATTGTGTTGAGTCTATCAAGCTGTGTAATATACTTAGAAAAATAGGAATTCCAGAAAATCATGTTGTCCTCATGAGATGCTTACATACAGGTCAGGAAGCCATGGTCAAAACATGGAGAAACAGTCTGGTTCCAGATTGGCAGAGGAGCATGACAAGGCTGTTTACTTCCCCCTTATTTATTCAACTTATATGTTAAAGCTGGATTGGAAGATGAACATTGCATGCAATTTACATGTTCATGAATTAAGACTATTGTTGCCTATGCTCTCCAGCAATGATGCTGCCCTTTTCTCAACCCTAGCCCAACTAGTCTTATGTCAAATCTTCACATTCTAGAAGATAACTAGTTTCCTGCTTCATATATCACAGAGGAAGGAATATGAACTTTATTTAATTATATCTCCCTCCAAGGAAACCACAGAAGCTTTGAAAATCATTGGGGAAAAAATTGCAATGTGCTTGTATTTTAGGACAGAATACAGGTAAACTTCACTTACAAAACACATTGGGAACTGGCAGTTCCATTGCTAAGTGCCACAGTTGCCCCCCCCCCCCCCAACCCCATGATTCAGTATGACATTTCCACTTAAACTGGTAATTGCATCACTGCAGTTGTTAAGCAAGACGTTGTTGTGGTGGCTTCATTTTCACATTCTCCATTAATTTTACTTATTGGAAGCTGATTGTGAAGTTCGCAAATGGGGATCATGCGACCGTGGGATGCTGTGATGGCTGAAAGTGGGAGGGTGGACACACAGCTTTTTTCCAACTGTGGTAACTTCAAATGGTTACTTAACAAGGCAGTAGATAAACAAGGTAATGTATATGAAATACCTGCCATTGTCTAATTTTTTCCTGCATCACCCCCACCCCCACCCCCACTCCCACTAAGGGCCATAAATTTCGTTAACCATAGTATATGACAGGACTGAGAATCAGATAGGCCTAGGGCAGGGGTCTGCAAACTGTGGCTCTGGAGCCACATGCAGCTCTTTCAGCTGTCTGCTGTGGCTAATCCCACCACTGACTGGCCTTTGCCCTCCCCTGCCCTCCCCTCCCCGTCACTCCTTGCCTGGCCTGAGAAGGTAAGGGTGATGGTGATACTCCATATTCTAGAGCAGGAGGCAACTGGGTGGGAATAAGTGATGTGGGTTGGCCACACCCACCCAGTCATATTGGTTGTTACTGTAAATTATTGGTTCCCGGTGTTTTCTTTTCTGTGGGAAATGGGTCCAAATGGCTCTTTGAGTGTTTAAGTTTGCAGACCCCTGGCCTAGGGCAATTCTATTGAGATGGACTATTGATAGAGCAAAGGTTGAATTATGCTAATTACTACTAGTAAAAGGTTTATACTGTACTGTGTAATTGCAGAAAAAAGGTCCATTCACACATACACACACACACACAGAGGCCACCCTAAGCCTTATAACCCTAGCAGCTCCAAATACAAATGCCAGGAAAAAACACAAATATACAGCCTACAATGGAAGGATGACAATCTATGATTGTGTTTATTTTCCTCTTGCATGTGTTCATTTAAGCCATTGTGGATGCCAGTCTATTTCCAAGTGTTAAATCCAAACTTTATCTAGGATACTTGTAGATGTTTATGATGGTTAGTCCAGTCAGATTCAGGGCCGACTGAGCACAGAATACAGAATAACAGAGTTGGGGGGACCTTAAAGGTCATCTAGTCCAACCCCCTGCTTAAGGAAGGAGACCCTATACCATTTCTGACAAGTGGCGGTCCAGTCTCTTTTTAAAATCTTCCAGTGATGAAGCTCCTACAATTTCTGAAGGCAAGCTCTTCCACTGGTTGATTGTTCTCACTGTCAGAAAACTTCTCCTTAATTTTTAGGTAGAATCTCTCATTGGATCAGTTTCCATCTATTGTTCCTTGTCTGGCCTTCAGGTGCTTTGGAAAACCAGGTTAAACCCCCCCCCCCTCTGTGACAGCCCCTCAAATACTGGAACACTGCTATGTCCCCCCTGACATGGCATTCATGTCACTCAAATTAATACAGCCTTAAGATTCACAGGACCCTTAACAGACAAAGTGATGCAGATATCACTGGGTTTCAACTGCCAAGTAGGAGGCACAGATTTTTTTGGGGGGGGGGGGCGGGGAAGCGGGGGAGTGAGAGGAGGACGCCGATAAGGGTGGCAAAAGGAGAGACCCCGACAGAGGCGCACAGGGGACTGTGCTGCTTCTTCCCGCAGCGCCTGCAGTAAAACGCCCCTCGGCCTCCATCGTTTCCAGCCCTCATCGCCCTTTCCTCCTTTGTCTGAGGCGCAAAGCCCGAGGGAGGGGCAGCGGGAACGAGGTTGTTCTTTCCTAGGAAAGGGCAGCCTTGCCCTTTCCTCACCAATTGAGCAGGAGACTTGCTCGGCTTCTACGCTTTCCGATCGGCTACGGAATCCCGTGTCCGGAAAGAATCGCACAACCAAACCATCCAGCCTGCCCTTCACATTGGCTTTCGCTCGCGTCCCCTTGAGGGATGCCGCCAAAGGGCGCCAAGCGCGCCTCCGCACCAGCTCAGGCAAGGGCGCGACCCTCCGAAAGTCACGACGGCTGCCTTGGCTGCCATTCGCCGGGAGGAAGCTTTAAAAGGGGAGGGGGAGCCATTTTGAACCACGGGGCCGCCGTGCTTGCACAGCCTGTTTTCGGACGGAAAAGCGGCCGCCCGGCCAAGAGCTGAGAACCCGCTCGCGTCCTTGAGAAGACGCTGCTGTTGGCTTCGAGGCAAGCGCTCTTCCTCCCCTTTTGCAGCGCCCCCGACCCTCCCTGCCTCCCGCTTTCCGCCGCTGCGTCCCTGCTTTGCTTCGACGCAGCCTTGCTCCTTTTACATATTGGCTGTTTCCACCACCGCCGCCTCCTCCCACCAAATCGCCTGTACCGCCGGTCGCTTCGGCGGCCCTGCGTGCTTCCCGCCGGCCGCCCCTCCTCCCTGTTTGTTTCTCTCCTCCTCTCTTTCCCTCCCCCTCCCCTCCCTCTTTCCTCCCGCCCGTCTGTGCAGCTGCGCCGTAATTGACATTTTCCATCTGACGGATTGTGGTGGTGGTGGTGGTGGTGGTGGTGGTCGGTCTCTCGCTCTCTCTCTCTCTCTCTCTCTCTCTCTCTCTCTCTCTCTGCCGTTGCTACGGAAACCAGCGGTGGGGGCTGCCAGACAAGGGAGCGGTTAGCTGCCTTTTTAGGCTGCCTGTCTGCATCAATGTCACTTTCGCTAATGAACTGTGCAGGAAGAAGAGGGTTCCTCCTCCTCCTGTGTTTTAATTACCCCCTCCCCTCAAAACATCCCGACGGCGCAGCAAAAAGCCGCGCTATAGTGTTAAATTAAGGGGAAAATAAAAGCCACTTTGTAGCACCGACCCTCTAACCTCCCAATGAAAGGTTTGCTTTCCTTTCTCGGTGTGCCAAACAATTAAAACGACGTGAGATCAACCACCACCGACGTGGCTCTGGCCCTTCTCTTCGCTTGCAGAATGGGAAATGGCCTTCACTCTGCCAACTACATGGACGCCGGCCGGAGAATCCTAATCGGCTGCTTTGGTTTTGCCACAACGCCTTGGCTTGGATGCCTTCCCGGGGAATGATCGAGTGGCAAAGCTGGCTGGGACCACAGGCAAGGGGTCTGTGGAGAATCAGACCAATGGTCCGTTAAGCTCAGCCATGCGTCGTCTTCATAACCCGAGGCTTTCCATGCTAGGTTAGATTCCCTAAACTAGTGATTTGGGAATCCTTCAGTGTTATTCCACCCGCCTCCTTCAGCACCAAGGCTTCTTTGGAGAAAGAAAGGAAAAAAGGAAAATATTTGAAGAGCATTGATCCTGTCTCTGCTGCCATTTACACCTTAGTCAACCTTAGCTAACAATCTTAATTTTTTTCACCAAAGGATTCATGGGTTGCATGTGCCCCTTTGTTTACCTCAATCAGTGGCAAAGGTGAAATTGACCCCAAATAGGTGCTTAAATGAAAACAATCTGATGTCCATAAGAATTTAAGGGAGGATGCCTCAAACAACCAGAAAGTAATGACTGACATCCAGACATTTGTGGTAATGAGGTAACATTACTACAAAGGTATACCTTGAGGTGTATCTAAAGGTATAGTATAGGCTGTATTTATAAATATGCAGGTCAGGTGGCCAAGTAATTAAAACATAATATAAAACATAACATACAATGAACTTTGGAATTTGGTCACCCATTTCAATTTTTTTAGACCATGAGTAAAGCGAGGACTACATCATCATCATCATTATCAAAGTTAATATCGCATCAGCCCATCTAACCCAATCAGGCAGAGAAATATGTTATAGACCATGTCAGTTAATGAGTTTTGACTGCTGAGACTCAGGAAAAGCAACTTTTCTGTGGTTGCCTCCACCATTTAGAATATTCTCCCCACAGAAGTGAGGAAAAATCTCAGCACCAGGCTCAACCACATGGGGGTCACAGATGGGCATACTACCTTTGAAGACCCTTCCCGCTCCTTTTAATTCATTTTGCCTTTTCTTACTTGGCTCCTTTTATTGATATGTTGTACCTTTATATGGTTTTTATACTTTTAAATGCACACTACCCTGGGTCATGTTGAGAATGAGATGGGTAGTATCTGAATTTGACAGAGTGGATGGAAGCTAATTTATGACTGACTTATAAATTTTACTTATATATACACACATGTATATGTATGTGTGTATATATATATACGCAAGATGATGTCAGAGATGAAGAACTTTTACTAGCCTAAAGCCAGGTTGACTCCCACAAGAGTTCTTCTTACTACAAGTTGTTGGGGAACTGGAACAGAGGCCCTTCCCATAACATTTTTTAATATTTAAATTTTATTGAGATTATTATTATTTATATGCTGTCCAACTCACCTAGAGGTGATTCTAAGCAGGTTACAATCAATAAAAATAATATGAAATGATAAAACATTAAAACAGATAGTAACATTAAAATTACCGGTAGTTTAAAGTTGACAAACGTGGGAAGCGGGGGATGAAGAAGCAGATAGAGAGGAAATGAATTTATCTTAATTCATTAACCACCTCTAGAAGGACATGCCCGCAACTGGCAGAGCCAAATCTTCAGGTACTTTCAGAACACCGAAAGGATAGGTGAGGATCTCACCTGGGCAGGAGCATAATGCAAAATTCAAATTAAAGCTAGGAAATGGGAAGGAGAAAGAAATGGGAAATAAAAGTGGGGGATAAAGGAGAAGGAAGAAAAAAACATGGAGTTCCAACTTTTTTTCACCACAATAAACAACAAAAGACACTATTTTTTACTTTTTACATACTTAATAAATATTAGCTATTTCCATAATAGGATTAATCAGCAAGTTTCAAAGTCAGAATTTCATTTTTTCCCTCTTTTTTGAGCATGAAGTCTAGAAGTGGTTTCCAGGTACAGTGGAAACAAAACTACATATATTCTTTTCTCCGATTAAAACAGTCAGTTTTGCCACTTATGCTAACCCCATTACTTTTTCCATCCATTTTCCATTGTGGGGATTGACATATCTTTCCATTTTTGTGCATAAAGAATTCTCAGCATGTACAAGCTTCTGGTTTCCATTTTATACTTACTTTAAGAATCTTCTGCATTAAAACATGAATCTGGCCCCAATGTGATTTTACTTTATCACAAGTCCACCAAAGACAATAAAAAGTTCCTTCTTTACAATTATATTTTCAACACATATTTGTGGCACCATTATCATCTCTGACAATTTGTCAAGTATTAGGTACCAATTATACATCATTTTGTAAAAGTTTGCTTTCAGTTTATAATTTATTGTAAATTTCAAACTGTTGTACACATAGTTTCCAATTGCTCAAATGTAACCAAAATTCTTTTCCCTTTGAATAATACAATGTTTCACATTCTCATTTTCTAGCTGCACTTTCAGCAACATTTTGTAAACCTCAGCAGTAAGCATCCAATCATCACTAGCACCCAATACAATTTCAAATTTATTTTTTACCTATTCAAACCCATAATATTTCTTGTCTAAATTAAACTTTTCTTTCAGTGATAAATATGTGAGCCAATAACAGACATATTTTTCTAATTCCAATTCTTTTGATTTGAGATTAGATTTGTCTAAAATATACCATTTCATCGTAAGTCCACCTGTTTGATCTCATCAACATTTATTTTCTTGAAAAGCTTCCTTAGGTGACACTCAAAGAGGTACCCTAGGAGAAAATCTTTTTTGTATTTATCCTAAATTCTTAGGATGGCATTCCTAACATAATTATTGTTAATGTCAGCATTTATTTTAACCCTCCACTTTTGATAACCTTTTATTTTTAACAGTCACCTAGTCTTTCATTCAGACCAAACAGCACACATCAAAATACAATTTTAAATCTGGTAATCCCAAACCTCTTCGTTCTTTAGCGTCTTGCAACAATTCATATTTAATTCTCAGATTTTTCTTTGGTATACAAACTTAGAAATGTCCTTTTGCCATTGTTTAAATGGAACATCAATCATCAGTACTGGTAATATCTGCAATAAAAAAGCATCTTTGATAAAAGTCTATGGAGATTCTCAGTCATCCAAGTCATGGTTGTCCCAAAAGTGTTTTTTTCAAGATGCAACTGGACTTTCTGGTTTTTCTTTGAAGATATTTCACTTCTTATTCTTGGATTGTAATTACATAAATTCTACCCAGAAATGATAATTGCAGTTAATCCCATCTTAGTAATTGTTTTTTTAAATATCATTCCAAAGAGGCTCGAAATTATTTTGAAGTATCTTGGTTTATGTTTGTCAGCAATACCTCATTTCTCCATCTTAAAATTCTACTTATTTCTAAAGATTTGTAATCTTGAATACTCATGTTCTTAACCAGAGTTTTTGTTTTCTGATTTCTTGTTTTCTGTTTATTTGTTTGCAAAGTTGCATTTAGCTTCCATATCAAGTACCAGTACTTCATACCATTTTAGGGGTCTCGTAAAAATATAACTAAATCCTCAGCAGAAGCTTTCTGTTTATACACCTCAGTTTTAATTTTCACATATATTAATGTTTTCAGCCTGTCTGATATCTGTATTCAAAAGTTTCAAAAGTAAAATGTGCAATAATGGGAACACGGCACCCTTGCCTTATGCCCTTTTGAATTTCACACAGTTTGGTTAAGTCCAGGTTGACAATAATATGTGCTTTCTATGATGCATAAAGTGCTTGTTTCTCATTACAGTACTGTAAGTATTCACTAACATTCAGGATCATTTTCACATTATCATTCAATTGTCTTTTTGGCAAAACGCCGGATTGGACTTTATGGTTAAAAGACTGTAACATTTTATTGAGTCTTTCAGCCAATGTTGTACTAAAATGTTTATAATCATTATTTAATAATGAAATTGGTCTGTAATTTTTTTTTTGTCAATAAAGCATCCTGACCTTCCTTTGGCAATAAAGCAATGTTGGCTTTTTTCCAAAATTGAGACATCCTAACTCTGTGTAGCATGGAATTCATTATTTCTTTCTTTTAAAAGTTGATCTTCAAAACATTTATAATATTGGCTTGAGAGACCCTCTGTTTTGACTATTTTTAATTTTTAAGTAGCATCTGATATTTCAAAGTTATCAATTCATCAGTATTTGAGTTTCTAAAAGCTTTGGTAAATGTTTTTATAGATAATCATCTAATTTTTCATTATCCACTTCCTGCTTCTTGTAGAGGTTGGAGTTGTTGTTGATGTTAGTTGCAAAGTCGTGTCCGACCCATCGTGACCCCATGCACAATATTCCTCCAGGCCTTCCTGTCCTCTACCAT
>JANHFR010005869.1:137161-152868 GCA_032468015.1 Mimophis mahfalensis
GCTGCTGCCTTTTCCATCCTCGGCTTATACTCGAGTCAATTAACTTTTCCAGTTTCCAGGCCTCGAATTAGGTACCTCGGCTTATACTCGGGTCGGCTTATATTCGAGTATGTACGGTACATGGAATTACTGGAGCAAACTGTCAAATAACCAAAGAACTGATGCAAATGGGAGTTATTCTACAGGATCCACAATTTCAAATTCTCCGATTGTTTTTTTTTTAGAGATGTCCCTAATTGCAATAGAAACACAGTATACCAAAAAGTGAACTACATTTTTCAGATTTAGGTTCCCACTTAGCGATTGAATTGCTTATCTGGGAGATTTCACTTGAAACTAGAGTGAGTGGGTTCAAGGCAAAAACTAAATGTGAATTCATTTAAAGTTTAACGTTAATTGAAAATACATGTAGTTAATATGAGTACACTAATCTCATGTCATACTTTTAAATATGAATATGCATTAGTAGCTACTTTTGGAGGACTTCAAAATCTTCATCTTTGGCTTTGGGAGCTGCAAAATATTTCAGTGAAACATATGAATATGAGAAAGGCAGTTAACTGTACATCTTTGGATTTAGAGAATGCATATGATGGAATGTATTGGGTTAGTATCAGTTGCTGAACGCATCTAGAGCACTAAATGAAAGTAGCAGCAAGTATGGGAATAAATTGAATGCTTGGGAAATGGTTCAATATGGAGCTAGTAGTAGGATAATGCTGTGTGATAACCTCTTAGCTTTTTAATATATTTATGAATAACTGTATACAAATGCTATGATGAAATAGTGGGATATGGGTTACGGTTGCCATATTGCTGGCTGAGAACTCAAGTGACTTGTGAATAGATTGCATGATGCAGTGAGCTTTGATCTGAAATTTAATGTATCAAAGACCAAAATAGGGTCATTTAACAGGGACAATGGAGTGAATGATTGCAAATAATATAAAAATGGCCAAGAAAGTTGATAGAATAAATGTGTTTCTGCCATTTTCTTAATTTTGGGAGAGCAGGAGCTAAATACACCTCTTGGGGAGCACATTCCATATCCTGAAAGCCACGCAGAAGAATATTATTATTTATTTGATTTATATGGCTGCCCATCTCAAATAGATGACTCTGCATGGCTAATGATGTTAAAAATAGTTTAAAGCATATACAAATACATATTGGAAAAATAAAAGGTACAGCAACATGAGAAATCACAGAAACATCAATTAAAACAAGCAAGAAACTGTTGTGTGGGCTGTATCACACACCAGACTCAAGCAGAGAACCAGGTCTTCAAGTCTTTATGAAAGGTCAGGCCAATTTGATCTCCAGAGGGAGATTCCAGAAGGCGAGTCTAATGCCTGATGGTCACTAAGAACATCTCTGGTTGGGTGGGCTTGTACCAGGGGGGAATGATTTTGCACATAATCAGATCCTAAATCAATTAGGGAAGCTTTATTTCTGGATAGGCATTATACAATCCCTGTGCATTATACTGTGCAGCAGCATAAGCTTAGCACCAACTGAAATTTCCAGACATTTTCTGACAATGAACTTCATACAAAATCAAAACATAAAAGATGATCATAACTTATGGCGCCTGTACCTTTGCTTCTTCCTTAGGTCCATTTCAGAACTCAACTGACCTTGATTAAACTTAAAACTGAGATATAGATACACAATTAGCAGCCTTCCTTGTACCCGCTTCTGAATCCCCCACTACACAGCTTGTTTCAAGAATGTTGTGATGGCACCTCTGAACTACAACGCCCCATACTGGCTAGGATTCCTGGGAGTACTTGTGCAAACACCTTTGGAGAATACCAGAGTTGTGAAAGCTTTATTCAGTTGAAGGCAGGACAGAAAACCTTTGAATCCTTCCAAAGATGGATGACTACCATACCGCCATATATCAAACTAACATGTCAAGGAAGATGCCTCAAGCTAATAAAGTTAATATATGGAAGAGTTAGCTTACTTATCTTAAATGCAAACAAACATTAAATCATCTGATCTGCTGTGCCAAAACTAAAGCATTATATTGGCTGTTGATCTATTTTGGCTCTCACTGGAGCAACCTCATCTAGATGCCCTGGGGAAAAAAAATGCTGGACTAAATGTTACAACACTAGGAGAGTTGCACGGAGGTCCTCTATGCTTCTTATTGCCTCAGCAATTTAACACACACGGCAGGCATATATTTCTCACAGATGACACTAATAGTAACAAGTGACACTAGAATAGGCTTCTGCTGTCAAGCTTGTCACCCATGTGGTCATCACTCAGTAGAGCTGACGAGCCAGGAAAATTAAGAGCTTCTTTATGGTGCACAGTTGTGACAGAATAAGACATGAAAACTAATCTGAGATGGAGTAGATTCATCTTGGAGAGCTGCAAATGGCTGCCACAACGGCTTACCTTCATGGAGCCCCTCCCCAATCCAGATGGTTTTGTTGAGTACTCATAAATAGGAGCCATGCAGAAATAATGTAGGTCAGGGTACAAGAGAACTAAATACATCTGTGAATCATATATGTAAATATTCTATTTAAATTGAATAAATAAAAGTCATGCCACTTCAATTGCAAAAACTCACTCCCCAATAGTAAAAGGGGACAAAAGGAATAACCTGGAATTTGAGTTAGTCCTAGCAAAATGATCTCAGGATGAAAGCAGCAAGTTCCCACAAACTTGGATAATAACAACCTGGGAAGCCAAAGAAACCTGATACCTGATTAGGAGCTTTTGCACTGCTACTGAAGTTAGACTACAAAAGGTTCAAACCATGTTTTGCCTTGTTTGTAGATTCTCATTGTGACTTAAGCTTCTGCTTCCTTGCTCTAAAATCCCATTCATAATTCAAATTGCAATGATGGGTTTTTGTGACAATTTTGCACCTGCATGGCTCACAGTTGTCAGATCTGGCATCCATGGCTGTCAGCTACGCTTAGTCCATGTGATAAATCAATAGTTGTGATCTATTCCTTAATCAAGGGTGCCATTATATATTGTTATTAATATACAGTCCTTAATTATCCTAAGGATATATAATCCTTGTAAAAAAACACTTGCATCTCATTTCAATATTCACTCTAAACTTACAAATTGTACAAACACTGTCAGCAGAAATACAGAGAACATTTTCAACATTGGGCTATTGAGATCACATAGGAATACCACTTGGAGCTTAGAAAAAACCAAAAGAATGACCCCCTGAATAAAGGTGCTATTATCAAATAAAAAACTCAAAGTTTTGAGTTTCGCTCAGTACTTATAAGCATGGTATAATGAATAATTGTCCCAACACATTAGCCATCAAGATCTCTTTGGCAGAAGTTTATGATTTTAGTAGGACCACCCCAAGAATACTTGAATTTATATCCAATCCTGTTTGCTAGATTAGTACTTACACCTATACTTATTTTTAAAACTGTCCAGTTCCAATCAGAAACCATTTTTGTAGTGACGAGCCATTTAATTTAATCGAAAAGATATTATAATCACTAACTAAAGAGTTGTTTATTTTAAAAGGTACGCTGAAGTCAGGAATCCTTAGTCCCTATCTCCTAGCATTTGGCCCCTTAATAATAGTGGATATGTACTGCAAAAAGAAGCACAACTGTTGTATTCATCAATCAGTATCCCAATGTTCTGGAGTCAAATTGCAGGCTCCAACAGAGATTATGGTCAGGGTTTTCTAAGCTCTGAAGCAGGATAGGATTGGTTCTGATTACTATTTGCATGGAAGCCCACCAAAGAACACTAAGGTTATAAGGCTGGATTAGAAGTCTTTTTAAAAATCTCCAAAGAAGGTAATGATGGACTACTTCTATAGTATTGCCCCAAAAAACTGCATGGATACATTCATGAAGAAGAAGTGATGAATTCAGTTCCAGGGCACCTTTATCTTTCGGTTAAACCAACTAACTAACTATTTTGTGTTTTAACACAACTATCAGAATAAGTTATGGAAACTTTTCCTCTACAGTTTTACAAATGTGGTTACTTGCATCCCACAAAAGTCAGTCTAGACCACAGGATTTCCCCCCACCTCCTAATCAGACTGTAATCAACCTTAAAATCATTGTTTTGCAAAATTAACATTCATCAATTCTCCTTCCTATATAGATCTATTTAATCAAACCTACTGACCCTCATCTGATTCACCGGGACTACAAGCATTCAGAATTTCTATCTATGGGCATTCTTGCATTAGAAATTTGGGAATTGTAGTTCCATCAGGTTACAACCATCATAAACAACAGAACAACAGCCATGAGCCAATTGGAATCAAGCAACATGGCAGTAGTGAGGCTATTTTCATATATTCCCCCACCCCCTGTTATGTTCAATTCTGGGAGACTGCTGGGACAAATCCCTGAAGTTTTCTTGGCAAAGTACTTGGCATTGATTTGCTATTGCCTCCTTCCTAGGATTTAAAAAGAATGACTGGCACAATGGGCTTTGTTCTACCCTAAGATGGGGTAGTTCCTTAAGATGGAACTAGAACTTGTAGTCTCCCAGTTTCTAGCCTCTGATTTTCACTAAAATAAAACTGCCTTTGCAACGTGAAGAAATCAAACAAGCAACTATTGTATTTTGCCTCAAGGAGGCTGTTAATTAATGGAGTAGTTTAACAGCACCCTACAAACAGAAATAATCTAAAACCTATCTTCTACCATATCTAGTGTACTGGAAAAAAGGAAAACATTGTATAGAAGCTCAATTACTGTACAGAAGAAGTGAACAAAAAAGATCACAGTATCCAAGATATGAGCAAAGATTTGGTCACTGAAGATTTGGTCACTGAGCTAGAGCAAATATTCTGGAAGTTAATGTTAAATGGGCCCTAGAAAATATTGCTAATATGAAAGCTGCAGGAGTTGATGAAGTTTCAGTAGAAATGTTTGAGCTGATGCTATTAAAGTGCTACTTACACATTGGAAGCAACTAAAGAAGATAGCAGGGGCCAAAGAACTGGAAAAGATTGATTTGTACTCCAACCCATACACCTCAAAAGGAGATGCAATGCTAAAGAATTTTGAAACCATTGCATTTACATGAGTTCTAACTTCAACAATATGATAAAATGAGCTAAACCTATGTTCTAGTCCAGAGTTCCCCAACCTTTCTGGCTTTGTGGACCATCGAGGGGGAGCAGGGGAGAGAACCATGGTGGTGTAGTGAGTAGAGTACTATATGTAGTATTTAGCTGCCAGCTGCCTGCAATTAGGCAGTTCAAACCTCACCAGGCTCAAGGTTCACTCAGCTTTCCATCCTTCCGAGGTGGGTAAAATGGAGACCCAGATTGCTGGGGGTAATATGCTGACTCTGTAAACTGCCTAGGGAGGGTTGAAAGCCCTGATAAGCAATATATAAATCTAAGTGCTATTGCTATTGCTAAGCTTGTTCTGCACAAGTGGTGGGGAAGTGCATGCAGCTGTAGTTGCATGAATGGTGGCCATGTGCACTTGTCCCTCACACAAATGGAATGCGAGCAAACATGCTCATCTGTTTGTACAAAAGTGGAAGTGTGCATGCACACACTTACCCGCCACTTCAGACAGCCCAGTTCAGAACAGTTCATGGTAGTGGGCCAGGGCCTAGGGGTGGGGGACCCCTGTTCAACTCTACTTTCAGTCACGGAAGTTCTTTGCTCAACTTTGGGACATTCACTATTTTTTAACCCAATCAAACTCACAGCACTGTTGTTGAGGGAAAAAAGAACGGGGCAATTCATATGGAGTTGATATACAAGAGGCAGGATATACAGTAAATCACAATAAATAGACTTGGTAATGATACCATTTTGAGGAGAAAACCTTGAAAACAAAAAGAAGAGAGAAAAATTTGGTTTGCTGTTCCACATTTTTTTAAAAAAGCAAACTTCACATTACACAAATATTCAGTGCCAACTGAGCACAAATAGGGAAAGAGGAACTTGAAGTAGTAACATTTAATCTTCCTGACTCAATAATTCATAGAGATGTGAATTACTATGGCCATGAAATAAGAATATAACTATTTGGGAGAAAGACTGATCAGAGAAGACATTAACGTGCAGTGACATCACACTGACAAATAGGCTTTGGGCTACAGCTTTTCAAGTTATAACATATGGCTATGAATGCTGGATCATAAAAAAAGCTGAATGAAGAAAATTGGTGCCTTTGAATTGTGATGCTGGAGAATATGGTTGGGAATACTCTGCACTGTAATAAACAAATTATTCAGTGCTAGATGAGGTAAAACCATACTGTCCATAGAAGCCCAAATAATGAAACTAAAGCTTAGATATTTTGGACATATAATTCAAAAGGTAATCGTCAATGGAGAAAGACCCTGCTTCTGGGAAAAAATCAGAACAACTGGGATAGAAAAGACCAAAGTTGACAAGATGGTTAGATAATAGTGGCACAAACATAACCTTACAAGAACTCAATGAAATTGTTACTGACAAACAATACTGAATAACCAATATCCATTAAGTCATGAACCATACTAAAGAAGTCTTTGCTACTAGGATCATGTCCCCCTGCTCAAATTACTATTATAGTTTCATCTAAAAGTTAAAACCAGCTATATTCCCTGCAGATACGTTGAAGATGGTCTCAATGAAGCATTAGTTCAGCACCAGAGATATGCAAAAGTATTATCTTGTTGGAAGATCTGCTTTCCAATATTTTCAGTTATGCCACTAGCTGCCTTCCTATCCTCTTACTCGATAATTATGTGTAAACCAGAAAATAAGCAGAGTGGGAATAACTATGAGAAAAAAACTATGTCTGATCTAACTGAAGATTAAGTGAGTACAGATTTGAGCCGAGAAAATGTAACAGGGTTTTAAGATTAAAAAAAAGACAACAAAACTTTGCTTTATTAATGTGGAACATATACACATTCTTGTCAAGCTTCTCCAAAAATATATCAGGAAATTTAAAAAAAAAAAATTCAAGCAACACAAAAGCATAGGGAAAAATGTAAAGTGACTCAGCTGCATTGAATTTTAGAAGAAACAGATGGTCTGAATTCAGACCAAGTCATTATTAATTGCCAAGACAGGTTATTTTTATTGGGACTAAGAGGGAGGAAACTTCTGACTTCCTTGTCCTTTTAGATGCTACCAGTAACTTTTGATATATCATTGATGGATATTATATAATATTCAAGGATGCCTGCAAGTTTGGAGACACTGATCTTCAGTGATTCTGCTCCTGAGTGAATGATTCCAGGCTGTTAGGATGAGATACAGTATTTGACACTGTAGCTGCTCCACAATGTTTGCTATTTCTATCATCCATATCAGGGGTGTCAAACTCATATCATCATGGCGGCATCACAAGGCATCATATTTTCCCCTTTGTTAAACCAGGTGTGGGTATGGCCAGCACATGACGCATCTGGCCCATGGGCTGGGATTTTGACAGCCCTGTTGAGCAGTGCTGGTTCAGCGAGTAGAGTGCTGTAGGTAGTACTTAGCTGCCAGCTGCCTGCAATTAGGCAGTTCAAATCCTACCAGGCTCAAGACTGACTCAGCCTTCCATCCTTCTGAGGTGAGTAAAATGAGGACCTAGATTGTTGGGGGACAATATGCTGACTCTGTAAACTGCTTAGGGATGGTTGAAAGCCCTGAGAAGTGGTATATAAGTCAAATGCTATTGCTATTGATGTTCTATATCACGTTGCTAGATGAGGTCTTCTGCTGATCTGAAGGGAGTTGCTATCATTAGGCTGATAATATTCAGCTGTATATTACATTACCTAGTCAAGTTGAAATGCAATGAAGTTTGAACAAACATCTGGAGGTCTGAAGAAGGCAAAATAAACTCTGATTAAACCCATCCGAGGTCGAGTTGCTATATATAATTCAAATACGTTGAAACATTGATAATCACTCTGAATAGAATTATGTGCACTCCAAATGAACTGGTTCAAGAGCTGGGTATCCTTCTGGACTCATGGCTATTGCTCAAACAACAGGTAGAGTCTGGCTGTGTGGATGGGTGGGGTGGTTATGCTTATCTTAACCTCATATGCTAGTTTTAATCCTACCTGGGTCAGGAGACTTTAAATATGCCAAGCCATCTTTTCAGCACCATCTGGTTTGATTATTGTAATAGATGATATTTCATGGAACAGCCTTTGCATAGTCCAAAAGCTGCAGCTGCTTTGGGATGTGGTGACAGGAGTCCTGCTGAGTCAGTTTACAGAACTGCAAAATTGCAATGGCAGTGATAACACTGTTGCATTACTTACCTGCAGATTTTTGGGCCCAGTTCAAAGTGCTGGCCATCACCGTTAAATCATTATGCTGTACAGACTAGTACTGCAATGCTATGCTGCCTTGTCAGCAATGAATTTTCCCATTAGTAGGGACATATTATGAATGCTTGCTAAAAAAATCTCCCCCATCCATCAGAGGTCTGAAATTTCTGATGGATTCTACACTCTGGAATTCTTTTCCTTAGAAGTCACTGCAAGCACCTCCATTATATTTCAACACACGCACACACCCCAACAGTCCTCTTGCAAAGAGCCTTTTTAAACTCAAATTGATTCCTAACAACCTCTACTGGGGTCATACAGTAGGTCTTTTTGTATAAATTTATATGTTTAATCTGTTGTGACCCACCCAGAGGCTTGACTATTAATTTAGTTTTTAAAACCCATTCCCCAAAATATTACCCAGCTGTATGGCAATACTATGGCCACAAAAAGTGGGGAGAGAGAATAATGACTTTGAGGTAGTATGGAAAGCAGTGAGATACTGCTAAATCAGTTTTAATAGAATAATAGAGTCGGAAGGGACCTTGCAGGTCTTCTAGTCCAACTCCTTGTTCAAGCAGGAAACACTACACCATTTCAGACATATTGTTGTCCAAGCTCTTCTTAGAAACCTCTAGTGTTAGAGCACCCACAATTTTTGGAGGCAATTCATTTCATTGATTAATTATTCTAACTTGTCAGGAAATTTTCTCCACAGTTCTGTTTTGGTTCTTTCCTTTTTTAGTTTCCATCCATTGCTTCTTGTCCTGCCCTCAGGTGCTTCGGAGAATAGCTTGATTCCCTTTTCTTTCTGGCAGCTCCTTAGATAGTGGAACACTGCTATCATGTCACCCTAGCCCTTCTTTTCATTAACATCTGTTTTAACAGATGTTCATTAGTTTGGAATAATCTATTTTTTCCCCCACATATTCTTCATTTCAATTGGAAACATATATCCAAATTATATTCAATACTAGTAAGTACCTCAGACTTAAGAGATGTTTTGAGAAGACTGAGATACTTTCCTTTTCAATCCAATCTAAGTGGTCAATAACACGCAATTAGAATACAGCCACACTGACATTTTAAATGTAACAATAAAAATAATTAAAAATAACGATTCCATTTTAATATCTTTAAAATGACCTTTTATGAAACTTTAAAGTGGAAGCAAATTTCAATTCACACAGTTCCTTAAAATACAGTAAAACAAACCACTTTCACTGGGCATCAGCAATGTATATTTAATAGTATATTAAAATCCTATTCAAGCCTGGGAAATAAATTGTAACATAGAGCAGCAATGATGTCACATGGTTACCCCTATTCAATTTGTATGAGAATTCTGATTTCAGAAAGTATCAGCCAAATAATTTTCTGCACTTGTTTTGGCTGCCAGGCGCTGCAGTTGCTGACCTATATTTATAAACAAGACAAAGTGGAATTCCATTTGCTATTTTTGTTGTTCCGTTACTCCCTTGCAACTTATTTGTCCCTAGGCCTAGATTTAGATGTGCAGGGGGGAAAAATCATGCCCCTATCCATCATCAGTAAAGTCAGAGTTGATTGGTTCCTCTCCCAAACTGAGCCATTTCGATGCAAGTATAATCAGATCTGCTGAAAATTGACAGCAGAAATGCTTATGTTCTATTGCTACTGTAGTACTTTTTTTCTGTAAAAAATAAGATTACTTCAAATTTATCTGCTAAAAGATATTGTGCATAAAACAATGTTGTCTAGCCTACAAAGTTTTTAGACTAAATATACAGCACCTGTGTGTGTGTATGTTTGGCTTTGTTCTGGACTTGTCTTCGTATTGCTTTCTTGAGCAATGTGGTCTCCCTCCAGTGGCAAAAAATGGTTCTAATTACATTTCAGTCTGTAAATCAAAGACATTATCAGACTTATCCTCAACAGCTAAAAATAGACCCATTGTGCCCTGCGATGACAAGTCCAGCACTTCATACTGTACTTGCCAATCATCTTCACAAATATGTTATATATCCATCATACTGAGTTCTGATTTTTTTTCCTTCTGTACCAGAGCAAATGTCTCTCAAAACAAAGAATCAACATTCTAGCAGTTGTTTGCAACAACTATGACTGAAATTTGACAGAAATATAAGGAGTAATGTTATAGTAAGCAAATAGTAAAAGTAAAAAATAGATCAAAAAAATCATTCATTACAAAGGGAAAGCAGAAATGATGTCAAAACAGAAAAATCATGATTCAATTTGATCCCTGTCTTCTAAGAGGAATCACTATGTCTGGAAGTAAATAGCCATATAGCTAATCTAGGCAAATGAAATCAAATCTGGTCAAATATCTCATGAAATTTTTGTTGGTTGAAAAACAATTCTCTTTTGAACAACTGATTTATTCAGAATGCTCACTGAATGGTAATTAAATACAAATGAAATTGAACTTGAAAATAAGGTGAATTTTTATTTTGTTTTGAGGTACTATTGAGAAAACAATCTGAAAATCAGTGTGTTCAAGTTCATGAAAAAAGTTTTTATTGGAAAATATAACAGCAAAATTGTAGTATCCCCGCGTATAAGGGAAACATGGACCTGGGTTTAGCATCTAATTTAATTATCAGATATTTAAACTATATCTCATTTATTATTGGCACAATAACCATAAACACTACTTCTTATGCTAATCTTTTAAATTTTATTATCCTATAAGGATATATACTTGTTGACATTGAGTCACTTTCATTAATTGTTTAGCATACTGTTGTTTTAGTCAAACCTCTGAATGCAAGACACAATGAGGCATAGTGTTGTAACACCAATAACATTCTATCTGTGTAGAGACAGAGTTGCAAAATCATACCAACTATTATGCTTGGGACTTTCAAAACCTTGGACAATTATGTCATCTTGTAAGAGAGTTTAAGATATATATATTCAGTTGGTCCAAAGTTTATTGCAGTGTGTGCACCTCAAACTTCGTTTCTACATAAAAGAAAAAGATGTGCCTGAGACTCTTGATGATTGCAATCCCAGAGTTTTCTTGGCAGGGGTTTGCAATTACTTTAAAATTTCTCACTCCAGCCAACAGCCTTAGAATCTCTTAGGTAATTCTTCTACCCAAATATTAATCAGACTAAAACCTGCTCAGCGTCTCAGTTTAGCCAGGGTCAGCAAGGTGTTGCCACTTTCTGAGGTGCATATTAACTATTGACTTGTGTCTGTGCTCCAAGACAGTAATTCTGTGAATTCTGAAAGTTTTAGAGTTGCAATAGCATGATTTTGGATTGCCTAAAATTTTATAATGGGTTGCAAACTGCCAGTTCATTCAAAATGATACATCTATGGATACTTTAAAAAGTCTTCATGGTTATGTCTTTAAATAGGGAACTCCAGGGTGAATTTGTATATGCTTATTCTGCAGTTCATACCACTGAATTCAATACTTGTAGCTAACTTTGGCTCTTTTGCCATCTACACCCTCCAGTTATCTATAAATGTATATCAAAGCTGGCTCTCTGAATGGCTAAACTGACACAATGTACTAAGTCCCATTTTGTTTTTAACCTTTTTTAAACTTAGGCCTAGTCACCCTGTTTACACAATGTCTTTACAAGGTAATTCACAAATCCTGGCAATTGGTTTTACACATTGTGCTAAACTAAAATCACACTAAATAAATTAGAGATTAGTATGCTTATACAAACCTCTACAACAAGAGATTATAAGAACACTCAGTGAAGATAGATTGTTTGGAGATGTAGGATTTCCAAGCCTACTTACGGCTACATTTGTAACCATTGTTTTCAGTGGGCCAAATGAAAGGGTAAGGTTATTTTCTACATGAGTGTTATTCCTTTTGATAACTTTGGATGGTGAGAAACCAAAACATTGTTGTTGTTTTTTAAAAAACTCTCTCCTTTTAGCCCTGTAATATTGCTGGTTCTTCTCTGAAAAGTAGCCTGACCAACCTTTGGCAGATAGTAGCCAACCAAATCACGAGATTCAAGAGACTAAATCTGTTTACTTTGCGCCAAACTTTGCATCTGCAGGCATTACCATTGGGAGCCCCTCAGTTTAATTTGGTGCTCCCTTCAGGTTGGAAAGGTTAACTATCTTTGGCCATGATTCTGTGCTCACTTAACTGAAAGTAAGGACCACCAAAGTGAGAATTATGGTATTATTGATTCTCTTCACCTCCTTCCAGCTCACTAGAGAGACTATATTAAACAAACATCAAGCCACTTCCTCAGCTTGGTGCTTCTTCAGCGTCAGTAGCTGGGTAAATTCCCAAGGCTCACTTCACCCTTTCTGAAACCAGCCAGTGGACCAACAGGTGCAGCTTATCTTATGTATGCCATCCTGGGAAACAGGTTTAAGTTATTATCCTAAACAAGGGATCTCTAATGGGAGTAGGTAGAAATCAATTTTGTCAGATACTCTGACCTCTCCACGGCAGCGCGAGGCGACTGTTCAGTTTATGGTAAACTCAGAAGAAATGGGCTAAAGCTGTTTTTTTTTTAAAGCGGGTTTAATAAAATTACAAAATAGCAACGGCATCGCATCTTTTAGGTTTTGTTTTTTTTTAATTATTTCGGCTCTCCTTTCAGTCACTACCACTGAACGCTTGTGTCGCGAGACAGAAGCAGGCTATACTAAAATAATGGCTCCAGCGTACACTCACCAAGGATACAGTTACATAAACAAGTAGGCGGATCAAACCACGTATTTGTTTTCCAAATGGTTCGGTGCGGCTACTACAGGTTTTGCCTTGAAAAGTTATTGCAGAAAAGCATGTCTGAGCCTTCTCTCATTCCCAGCCTTGGCTTTTCGTTTTGCTTTTCTCTGTGCAAAGCGGCCGGGAACGACCTGCGATTCTCTCTCCCTCCCTATGGAGCTTTAGCTAACACACAAGATGGACGGAGCAGGCAAAACCATTCGAAGCAGCGCTTCACCGCCCAGCCAGGGGAAAAAAAGCTTCGGCACCCGCTCTCACGCGACGAGACGAGGCTGAGAGAAAAGGCGGGGCTCGCTAACTGCTCCCGTCGCCCCATTGGCTCGCCTTTTTAATCATCTTTGCATGTCTCGGAGCCTTCTTTTATGCGTTCGGCTTTGCCACGTGATCGGAGAGGTGGTCGGGACTTCCTGTTTGAGGTCAGGGACGGGGAGGGATTCTCGCCTCTCTCTCTCTCCCTCTCTCTCTCTCTCTCTCTCCTTCGCTCCTTGCTCCCTCCCCCTCGCCCCGTTGTGGTCTCGCGCTGGCTGCCTGGCAGGGCTCTTGTCAGTTAGTAACAAAATGGCTGCGGTGGCAGCAGCTCTGCTCCTGAAGCGGAGGGCACAGGCGGCGGGGGCGACGGCGGCTGCTGCTGCTGCTGCTACTACTACTGCAAGGAGGAGTGGAGGGCCGGGTCGGCGGCATCACTGAACCCAGCGGCGTTGCTTGTCCTGCCAGCGGCCCAACCCCTTTCCCTTCACAAGCGAAAAGCTCGGTCCGAGGAGCCGTCCCTGCGGCTGCTGCCTCCATAAATCCCCCCTGGTTCCCCCAGAGAATCTCTCGTCAATCGCTGGGGAGGGACAGGAGAGCGAGCGGCTGCTGCTGCTGCTGTGGATTCTGCTCTTAACTGGGTGGATCCCGCGGGGAGAGGAAACGACTGACGGACCTCCTTGCGAGAAACTCAGCTGCGGGATCGCCCCGGGTTTTGCGGATCCTGTCTTTGTGAGAAAGAGACTGGATTTTGCCTTCTTCTCTGGATCCACCTATGTTTGGCTTGCCTGGGTGGATCCGTATGAAAAAGAGTGGTGGGCTCCCTACTCACCACGAAGCCTATTTTCTGGATCCTTTTTAGGATTCCGGTACATGAGAGAGACTGCTGGAGCACCCTTCCTTGGATCCACGTATGAAAAGCACTGCTGGTGGATTTCCCTGGCATTTGTTGTGGATCCTTGCCTGGATTCTTCTCCCCCTTGGATCTTCCTGAAAGAAACTGTTAGATCTTTTTTTTTTCTGCTTGTGTTCTACGTCTCGCTTTCCTTTTTTTTTTTTTTTTTTAAAAAAGACTTAACTGGGTACTTGGATCTCTGTCTCAGAGTCTTCTGGCTCTTTTTTTTGTTTTTGTTTTTCTGAGCTAATCCTTTAAACTTTTGAATGGGTTCGATATTATCCATTTTAATTTGCACTTTTGAAAACAAAATATTCAAATGCTCCTCCATGTAAACTGAGAATCTACCAACACCTTTTTAAAAGCCGTACCCTGAACTACAAAGCATACAGATTTCAAGCTCATCCTGACAGTATATTTTTGCTGCAACCATCTACGTTTAATTTTAAAAACAAAATTCTCTTTGCAGAATTTAACTGAGGACTCATAATTGTGAGTTTTGCTTCATTGAAGAAAAGAAAAATTCTTGTTTTGGAATTGGACCTGCTTCTGCTGCACTTATCTTCTGGGCTGGAAATAAAACTGGAGCATACAGCTCTTCTACTGTTGGTTTTCTTGTCTGATTTTCCCAACCCCCTTCCTCCTCTTTTGTGGCAGAATATTTTTGGTGGTTTCTGGGTTGTTGTTTTTTTAATTTGGAACGAGCATAGATATTTTAAAAAAACCTGACTTTATTGGCCGTGAGAGATTTTTTTCATATTCAACGTGAAAAATACGGGTATTTTTTGTAAGAAAAAGCATTAAAAGAAAGGAGCACGGTAGTGAAACTCCCAGGCGCCAGACAAAATATTCATTTGTTCTTTTTCAAGGAGACCGAGTCGAAAGCTGCCAAAGAGCCCCAGAAGGAAACGAAGCAAGGTAAGAGAAGGACCATTTGGATTCTTATGTGGAGGCAGAAAAGTTACAGATAGAAAAAGACCTCTTAAGAAGTTAAGTGCCTGCAGTTCCCTACGAAGTAGCTTTTGATCCAGGACTATGTAACTGTAATCTGTTTTTTGAACATAACTATTAAAATGAAAAATTAACAAATCTCCCTCTCAAGATAATGTATTCACAAGCTAAAAATATCCCCAATTGACAGCTTCAGATACTTCAAAAACTTCAATATTTCTCATATTTCTTGCTACTACTGAAAACTCCAAATGCCTCATTTATGACAAAACGGGAAGAAAATGGAAATAATGAGAAATTATTTCGTCTGAATTATTGGGGGTTTCATGCTGTTGTTAGTAACTCTTGCTATCAAGTGGTGTGTTGTTTGGTAAATAGTGATAATTTCAGTGTAAGTATTGCTAGACTAAAGAAGCTGATGGAACATAACCAAGTGGTCAAAACTTGAATTTCATCTATGATTAATTGGGAATTTAAATAATGATCGGTGCAATTCTGTATAGACTTATTTGAATTAAATTCCATTGTATTTATTAGGACTTATCAATTGGTATGTGCAAAGGACTGCAGCCTCCCCCCCCCCCCCCAATTAGTTTTTCTGATGTCTCCATTTCTTTGCTGGAGTATTAATAAGGCTAGGTG
>JANHFR010005869.1:206484-239589 GCA_032468015.1 Mimophis mahfalensis
AAATAAATAAATAAATAAATAAATAAATAAATAAATAAATAAATAAATAAATAAATAAATAAATAAATAAGGCTCTTATTGTCAATAAAAAGATAGCAAATATAAATCTGTCATCTGGATTCTGATTTGGATTCTAAACCAGATAAGACTTAATTTTAAAACCAAATGATCTTAATGTCTTGGCTGTGTATTAAAGAGTTACATATCTTTATGATGAAATCAATTTTTGGCGGAGAGCCTCAGATAGATTTGTAAGTGCTGAAGCTTCTGAAATTTAAATATGTAAGTGGAGAAGGAAAGAGAAAGCTAGAACGGGATGTACGCTTAAATAAAAAAGAGGACAGAGCAAAGAGGCAGTGACAGTGATCTTTTATTTTTCCAGTAAATAATTAAACTACATGAATAATAAAATAATGTAGGTACAACATAAAATGTCATGCTTGTGTTTGTTTATTTATTTATTTATTTGATTTATATGGCCACCCATCTTATGTACGATTGTGGATGGCTGACAATTAAAACAGGATTTGAAAAAAGAATAAAAACACAAACCATATATTATAAACAGAAATAATACAAAAACAGCAAGTATGAAACTCACAGTGTTTCACAATCAACATAACCGAGAAATGGGCTCAGCCATACTACGGGGCCCCAGACAATACAGCAAATCAAATTTTTAATGTCTTGCAAATGGCCAATAGGGTTGTGGCAAATCTGATCTTGGGAGAAGTGATGTTTCAAAATGCTATGGCAGAAAATGTTGTTTTCCTGAGTCCCACTGGATGTCACTGTCTTGCAGATGGGACCCAGGACATGCCCGTCCTTCTGGATGGGTAGCCACTACAGATTTATTTATTTATTTTTTTAAGGTAAAGTGCACACTACAGAGGAGTTGTCCTGTCTGAAACCTGGCTCCAAGCTATGTAAGGCTTTAAAGGTGATCACTAGCATATTGAATTGTACCTGGAAGCATACTGGTAGCTGGTACAGCTCATAAAGCAGATATATCACAGGGACTGAATGACCAGCACATAACTGCCCAAGCCACCATATATTATACCAGCTGAGGCTTCCAAATACTCTTCAAGGACAGCCCCATATAGAGTAGTAGTTGAATTAGGACTGACTGTGGGTAGGACTCCCTGGTCTAGAAATGGACACGAATGACACAACATGAAGTTATACAAAGGTCCTTCCAGCCACAGCTGCCACATGCTCTTTAAGCAGGAATCACAAGTCCAGGAGGAGTCCACCCCGAAACCTGTTAATACATAAAACATATCTGTGTATTTATTTGTAACACACAAAATATGTGCATTCATGTACATTATCTATGATTTATAATCATAACATTATGTCATATATATCTGTTAGTACCTAGAATAGTTTAAATATGAATTGTGTGCTTTCGAGACAACTTAATTGTGCTTCAGTGAATGCATTCAGATTATTACGAATGTTACTTTGCATATTATGCCAATGTATTATAGATATAAAAATACAAAGAAGCCAGATATTCAGATCACATCATGACTATATTTAGATCTCACCAAACTGGAGCTCTCCAGATGTGATGGAATTGCAAGGAGTACTGGGACCCCGTAATATCTGGAGGGCATTAGTTTAGGAAGGCTAGTCTAAAAATTAGATTACGATTCAACTTCTTCAAAATGATAATGTCTATAACTGCGGTGGTATTTTGTCTCAGACATATTTAAACACAAAATGTCTGATATGCCTTAGAATGCAGTTTAGTTGCCAATTCACCAAGAAGGCAAAAAGTTTAACTGTAACAGGGATCCTTATCCCAGTTGCCTCTATTGATGCTGAATTTTAATTTCCAGAATTCCTGATGGTGATGGCTAGTGATGCTTAGCTAGGAATTCTGGAACTTATAGTTCATCTATTATACAGCATGCCATGTCACAGGAATCTGATTCGCCAAATTCTGTTGATTATGATAAATGCATTACCATCTCTTAATCTTGCTACATATTATACAATTTATAAACTGTTACCTCTTATAGTTAGCAGTCTAAATTTCAACATAAATTCATTTTGATCACAGAATAAATCTTATGCAAGTGTATCTATTAGATTGTTCAAAGTATGCTCTGCTAATGCCTAACACACCAATTGTATTGTAAATGAAAAATGTTATTAGTTCTATTAACTGATTTTGTTCTTGAAATGTTGTAATCTCTCTGAGATTAAAATTCAGTTATTACTATATTCCTCAGAATGTATAACTATGAAACAAGAAATGAACTAAATTGGCTTCAGAAATTCAACTCATGAATGTTAAAAAATAAAAAAAGTGAAATGAAAATGTAGCCTTAATATATAATAAATGCAGTATATTGAAATTTTATTCTATTGGTAAAAGGAAGAATTCACCGTTGGTAATTGACTAAACTTTACATTTTTGAACTTAGATTATGAAAACTAAGATAGCTAATTGGAAACCTTTTTTATCTCACAAAGGAACTATATATTTTTAGCTCAGCTAATCGGGTTTTAACGGGGTTGGAAGTTGACCTGCTCTTTCTGCTCCTTATGTCCACTTGAAGTCTTAATCTTCTTTCAAGCAGTATATGATATAACAGCTGTCTTCTGTTAGGAATGATTGTAAAGCAAATCAAGTTTAATATTATAAATGACAGTTCTCGAGAAATAGATTATTCTTTGAGCAGAGGCATGATTTTAGAATATTCCAAAATCTGAGCAGTAGGGTGTAATAATAGGGTGTAATAATATAAGTCTTATTTACAAGATTCTTGGTTTACTGCATCTGAAGAACTTAGTGGGGCCATACTTATTTATACTTAATCTAATTTCAGCCACATTTTATTTTATTTTATTTATCATATTTAGAGACCATTAGGAGGCATATACATTTTGTTAATTAAATGTTCATCCAGTTTGGATTTTCTACATTTTTCGATATGTGTAATACTGAATGTTAGCAAAGCTTGTCTTACTGATATAGTATTTGATTGAACAAATGGCACCAGTCATTAGATGCTTTTTCTTTTATTTCATAAAACAAGGTATACTAGTGGGAAACATTGGTTGCCACCAACTCCCCAGCAGTTCAGTAAATTCAATTAGGAGAATAACTGGGGCCATATGTACAACTATTTCATTAAACAGGGCTGATTTGCACTAGCCTACCCAACCAAAATGTCACAATTTTGGTTCCTGCTATTACACATGGATCCTAGTGGATATCATGCTCTTATTAAGAGGAGGAAATAAGAAAAGAAATATTTAACATATTTAATAATATTTAAATTGCTTCCAATTTTCATCACAAGTACAACAAACTTAAGGTTACAAAAAAGAATTTCTTCTCTTAACCCATCTATTGAAGTATAATAGATCATGAACAAGAGAAAACTCTCAAATATATTACGTTGACAAGAAAATGGGTGAAAAGGAATAATTTTGTTGCTTTGGAGTAGCCAAGTCAATGTTCACATCTAAATTCTAAAGAAATATTGTGGCTGGCTTAAAATGAGTAGTTCATCATGCTAGAGAATTGTCAAGGTTATATGAAGAAGTTGCTATAAAGCAGTCTCTGAAAGATTGATAACCATGTACAGGAAGTGTTTGATTGCAGTTATCTATATATATAAAACAGAGTGTGGGTGGCCGGCCGACCAGCGGGCATGCATGGAGCCATAGAGATACTAATCTACAGTTTATAGATGTGTCCCAGACCTTTCCCCCTCAGAGGCTTCTCCAGGCCTAGTCTAGGCCGGGATGATATGGTCTAGACCAGTCTTTCTCAACCTTGGCAGTTTGAAGATGTGTGGACTTCAACTCCCAGAATTCCCCAGCCAGCAACGCATGCAGTCCCATGCATCTTCAAACTGCCAAGGTTGAGAAACACTGGTCTAGACCTAGGCCAGGATGATACATGAGGTGAGGGCCAAGCCTAGGGTCTAGGCTGCGATGAGGTGAGGCCTTTTCAAATCTTAGGGAGGCAGCTGGCTCCAGGATGACTATACCCGGGCAAAGCTGGGTAATCAGCTAGTTATATTTAAGACTGATACAATCAGTTATGAAATTAAGGGCATGAGTACATTTTCACACAGATACCTTAATGAAGCCTAGCTATATTTCTGCTCTAGGTTGTTTGTTTGTCTATATTCTTCCCTCCTATGGAACAGTTTCTTACTAAAAAGAAGGTGGCCACTGTTTTTAGGATGCTCTGAAGAATAAGTACTTTCAGAAGGTCTTTGAAAGTTAATTGTATAAAACCATTGGTTTCAGAATAGTTGAGTTTTATGATAATATGATTATTATCATTACCTAATATTATTAAGTACCTCGTGATGAAAACTGAATTCTAGTGGCATTTTTCCAAACAACACATTTTATGAAAAATTATTATGTTTCGGTGGGCCTTCCACCATAAATAAGACTACTGGTTACTACAGCACCTGATGATGTGAGTTACAGCTCACAGAGGTTTATGTGTTTTCATGAAGTTTGTTGGTCTGAAGAGCTGGTATCGAATTCCTTTCACATACCTCCATAAATATATTTATGATTCACAGATTATGGGCTTTGTAAAGGTTTGAATACTTTTAAATTGTATTAAATGTGCTTCAGTGTGGTTTCTTTGTCGTTATTATTGTATTTTGCACATGTTTTTTAAACTCTCTAAACTGCCCATAGTTACACTGAGATGGACAGCTATATAAAATCCTTTGAGGCAGTTAATTGATCTTACAATTAAGCACATAAATAGCATATTTAGTGACTTTATGAAATAAGTATGTTGTAATGTTTTAAAATTTCTTATTATGCATTGTTCGTATTGCCTTGCTGTGAGCCGCCCAGAGTCCCTCGGGAGTTGGGCGGCATAGAAATACGAAATAAATAAATAAATAAATAAATAAAATAGCCAACATTCTTTCAAACTCCCTTTATGTAAAAGCAAGGCCCATTTGAAGGTCTGATACTCTGGGGCAGGGGTCTGCAAACTTAAACACTCAAAGAGCCATTTGGACCCATTTCTCACAGAAAAGAAAACACCGGGAGCCAATAATTTAACAATCGGTATGACTGGGTGGGCATGGCCAACTCACATCCCTTATTCCCACCCAGTTCCCTCCTGCTCTGGAATATGGAGTGAGTCTCCATCCCACACCATCACCCTTACCTTCAGCCGACAGGGAGCTGCAGCAGAGGGCTGAAAGAGCCGCATGTGGCTCCAGAGCCACAGTTTACAGACCCCTGCTCTGGGGCAACGTAATTCAAGCATTCAGAAAATCCAAAAGGAATTTTCAGAAAATTGTATACAGGTGCTTGGGATTCTTCCAGCAGTGGCTAGATATATATCATAGCTCATCTCTTCTCTCCCCAATGGTTTAAATAATTGAAATGGTTAGTATTTAAAATATTTTTTTAGCCTCATTTTCAAAAATATCCAACCAACAACAATTGTACTGTACAATTCAATCTAGAAACAAGAATCCAGGAATAAATCTGGTATGAATTATATATACCAGGGGTCTTCAAACTTTACAGCTTTAAGACTTGTGGACTTCAACTCCCAGAATTCTTCCTCCAGTCATGTTAGCTCAGGAATTTTGGGAGGTGAAGTCCACAAGTCTTAAACTTGCCAGTTTTGAATACCCTTGATATATACACACTTGGTTCAAATACATGAAATGCTAAAACTATGTCATGAATCTTTTGGTACCAAGATAATACAATGTAACTACTGACAAAATTCATGATAGAGCTATACAGTGGAACCTTGGTCCCATAACTTTGGTTGTGAACCGAGTTGATTGTGAACTGAAACCAATTTTCCCATTGGGTTGTATGGAAATCCAATTGATCTGTTCCAGACCCCTATGTACGCTATTGTTTTTTTTTAAGATTTTGAAGCACACAAGTATATACTGTCGTTAAATATGCCACAATACACAGTGTAACAGTAAAATCCTTTAATACAAACATTGAGAAAACCATGAACAACAGAGAAAACAGTTCTGACCAAGAGAGAGGTTGCTGTTTTGTGGGAGAGTCTGCCTCCGCGATGGAAGGATGCTCTCTTCAGGTGTTTTCTCTCTTGAGATTTCTTTGTCCTCGGGAAGTTTGGTTGTAAACTGAGGATTTGTTTGTGAACCGAGTCAAACATTTAGCTGATTCTTTGGTTGTGAACCAAATTGGTTGTAAACCAAAGCATTTGTGAACTGAGGTTCCACTGTACTTATAGTTGCTTAATAATGGTAATTTGGATCAAACTTGGCATCACTCAGCAACATCATAAAAAGGAATGTTGTGTGATTTCGCTGCTTAGCAACAGCAATTATGGCTTTTCCAGTTGTTGTCGTTAAGTGAATCCTGATCTACCAATAAGTGTGATATCACTTATGGTCACCATTTGCAATATCCTGCTGGCTTCTTCATTGTTAGAGGCAGGCAACAAAGGTCGTGAATAGTGATTACAGGGCTGTGAGATGCTGAAAACTAATTGAGAAGTGACTGGATTGCAATTAGATAACTATGTGGACACTGTGATGGCCACAACTGTGAAGAGCCATCATTATAACCCATTCAGTTCAGTAATAAGTTTGAATATTTGATGAACAAGTACTTGTTAAATGAGGACTATTTATATAGTCAGAGATATCATGATTCATAATATCTCTTTTTAGAAGATAATCCATCATATGTACAAAAGTTACTCAAATGTATATAACTTGCAAATTTCAGAGTATTTTTATTTTTGCTATATTACGCAGAATAATTATTACTGTTAATATTAACCATAGAACTCTTGTTCAGTTGAACTTCTGCTTTTTCACAGTAACGTTTGCATAGTTTTAAAAATACCTATAACTAGTTAACTTGTGATAGTAATGGTAATTTGATCCATAAACAAGGGGGAAAAACATAGCTAAGTTTTGCAGAAAGTTAAATACTGTATTTACTTACCTGTGCTTGGTGAAATATACACATATTTATCCCAATCTATGTTTTAGAAACTAGTGAATACAATACTTGTAATTTTTCTTTGGAGTAATTATACTTGAATAATTACTTCTGGATTACCTGGAGCATACTAGAGCAAATATATATATAATCTCATTCTTAGCTTTCAGATTGGAAGGCTTGAGATATGAATGAGTTAAAAGGTTTTTTTTTCTTTTTTCCTGATTTTAAGTGAAGGGGTTAAGCGCTGCTTCCTTCCAAGTCAATAAAACAATAGTGATTTTTTGCCCCTGTATCTTATTAGTTTGAAAATGTTACGTTTTGGATCAAAAGTTGGTATCATTATTCATATAAAAATTACAGTGTTTAGTAAAAGACGAGAAACAAAATTAAACAGCCTTAACTATAAATCAAATACTTGCGCCTCCATGGTAGAACAGATGGAAATATTGAAGGGGGAAAGCGCTACAGTTTGTCTTGTCATTCCGAGGCATGCAGTAACAATTCCACATGCTCACACACTAAAACTGTGGATTTTAATGCACTTGCCCACTTTCTACGTTCTTGATCAAAGCAGAGAAAGAATTAAAAGACTTGGGGGAATTACCTGGTTTTATGTCAGGGATCCCCTCCCTCCCCTCCCCAATATCATTACCGGTGTTTGTTTGCCAAGCATACAGCCCGTCTTCTTCTTCTTTTTAAGGATGGGAAGAGGAGCGTGGAAATACGAAGGAGGCAGGAATGTGTTTGCATGTAGCCAATCAGCAATATGCGGCTGTTCTTTTGGCTGACTTTCAAAACCAGAAGAAAAGCAGCCACCGTGCTAATTGTGGCTAGGTTTCGAACCGAAAATGTTTTGTGACAGTTGAAAGAATTTAAGGAGGAAGCAAGATCGGTTTAATGTCAGCTGCAATTAGATAATCAAGCTTTTAAATCCTCATCTGTTGATGCCTTAGCCAGAGTTAAGGGGGCTATATGCTGGAGGGAGGGGGGGGAGTAGAAGGGTTTCCCTGCATAGAAAGAGCATTTCTAATGCTAGCAGAGCTAAGGCCTGAGCAAGCTTGCAGGTTGTCTGGGTGCACACTTGCACTGAGCGGTTTTCTTGGCAGCTCTACAGGATGAGGCTCACTCTCAACACAGCCGACATATTGAAGCTGAGAGTCCAAGCGAACCTAGATGCCGAAGGAGAGGCAGCTCTGTACACAATGTAGCGTCTTCTAGGATGGTTGGGCGTCACCTTTCGTCAGGTATTTTATTACTCATTGGCCCCTTTAGAGCAACAAGAGGAGAAAAAAAGGGAGGGGGGCAAATAGCATCTGCTTCTGTTAAATCAGTTTATTACATAATGTTTTAGAGGCAGCAGCAGCACAGCGTCCTAAGCTTTTGGCTGCCTTTCAGGTTTGATAAAATGGCGTCCTCAGAGAAAGAGCTGCTTGCTATAGATATGCTGCGCTGGGCAGAAAAATGAAGTTATTTGTCATTATCTACCGCTGTTTGGTTTTGGAGTGTTAGTATTTCACAGAGTACTCATTATCTAATAATGAAGAATGTTCTCTTTTATGCTGCTCAGCTCTTTTCCTGAATGCATTAAAGGTTCAGAAGGAACATACTTCGTTGCATACCGTGGCAAAAAGAGGAGGAAAAAAAATGAAAAGAAAATTAGGTTTTTCCACTTGTGTGGCTTAGTATTGGATTCTGTCTGTAAATGAAGCTGTTTTATTTTGGGCTGTCCCTTAACTCTTTCCTGTCTGCATTAGTGTTTCTGGCACAGTCTTAGAATTTAAGCTTTTATACAGTAATTCTTGTTGGATAAGCTTGCAATTTCCACATAAATGTTTATAGTTGCAAAATTCAGAACACAAACATAAACACTTCATCTACTATTATAAAAATACGAATTCTTATAGATTTCTAACACCCTTTAAAAAAGACTTGACCCTCAGGTTATACATGCTATAGAAATCAAGGGGAGCATCTTAATAATAAATAAACTTTTACAGACTAAAATAGATCCTTTGTGCATTTTAAAAAACCTTTTTTGTCCTCATCCTGAATATCCACACTATTATACATAAGTTTTGTTTTTATTCTACTGTAGAAATGTTATTTATCTAAATAACTTATATACTTAGAACATTTTTTTTTAAAATGCCTTAACTGGCCTTTTAAATAAATAAGAAACTCAATGTTGAGTTTAACTATTAAAATACCCTTAATTGTTCAATATAAAGAATATTGTACTGCCAAGATTTTATTTTGATAAATCATAATTTAGATATAGTTTATCATTCATTCCAAAAAGGTGCAAGTATTTTTTAAATGATGAATTGCCAGTTGTTTATAGAAAAATAATTTTTTCTTTCTCTTGGTTTGAGATTTTTTTCCAAAAACCCAAACTACAGAAAATGTAGTTTACATTTAATAATAGTTCACATTGCAGAACAAAATGTTATTAGAAATAGCTAATTTATTCATTTTTAAAATGTCCTATGTACATATAAGAATAGCCTCCCCTGAACCTCTTTCCAAATAATTCAAACTATTACTCTATTTTCTTTTTCTAGTCTCAAAAGCTAGCATTATGCCTTGCTAGATTAGGACATAAGTAAGAGGACCGACCACTTGCCCTTCTCTTCATGGGTCAGGATTATATTGACCCTTCTGCTCACATTGTACTGTCATTTATATGTATGTAATACTAACCATTATGCCCAAGTCTTAATTTTCAGTGAAACAACTAATTCTTCTATCTTTTTAATTTTAAGATTTTAAAAATCTTGAAAGTAACATCATTGTAATGTTTGGATCTGTTAGGCCAGTTGTTTCTAAGTTCAAGTCCTAAATGTCTGTGATACAACAATAAGTTTTTAAGATTTAAGGCACATTATACAATCTTATAGGAATTGCTTGTCTTTATAAATTTGTAGAAATATTAAAATCATTTGATAAAAACTAATATAATTTACCTTTAACTTCTGTAATTAATGCAGAAATATATGAGCTTGTATGCCCCACAGTATAGGTTAACAAAGTTGGTTTTGTTAGTTGAGTCTTATAAGAGGAATCTAAGTATTTAATGTGTCTAACACTTGCATGTATTAGTATAGAGAAATTATTTTACCATAGCTTGGAATTTTTAGTGCATTATTGTACCATGGAAGACTATATTTTAATATATAGAAAAATATGTAGTTCACCTTTCTAATACATATCTTTTATGCCTTCACATAGGCTTTGGTGTTGTTTTTTTCAGATGACAGACTTTGGAATTGAGAATGTGTGTGAAAATATTGTAATAAGCCATACTGGTATATTTGGTCATTGTCAGGTGATTAATTTGCACAATGTTTGATTTTACAGACCTTGGCCACAGTGGATTGGGAGACAACTATGAGAATACTCACTGGGGACAGCAGCCCACTTTCCGAAGTGAAGCCAGTTGCGGCTGGGATAAAGTGATAATAGACAGGACTGACAAGGAAGCGTGGCCTTCCATTACAGGAACTGAGACTGAGTCTGCCTCAGAATGTACTACAGACACTGACTCTGCCTCCAACTGTGGCTCTGAGAATAGTAGCATGGCTACAGGGAGTGCCCAAGGCAACTTCACTGGACATACAAAGAAACCCAATGGCAATAATGGCACCAATGGAGCACTCATCCAAAGCACTTCTAACCAGAGTGCCCTTGGAGCTGGGGGAGCAAATGGTAATGGAAACTCGACCAGAGTGTGGGGTGTTGCCACCAATTCTAACTCTGGCTTAGCTCACTGCTCTGCCAGTGGTGGGGATGGAAAGATGGACAACATGATTGGAGATGGTAGAAGTCAGAATTGCTGGGGTGCTTCCAACTCAAATGCTGGCATTAATCTTAACCTTAACCCCAATGCCAATCCAGCTGCCTGGCCTGTACTTGGACATGAGGGAACTGTGGGAGCAGGCAACCCTTCCAGTATTTGCAGTCCAGTCAGTGCCATAGGTCAGAACATGGGCAACCAGAATGGGAACCCAGCAGGCACCTTAGGTGCTTGGGGAAACTTGTTGCCACAAGAGAGCACAGAACCACAAACGTCCACTTCTCAGAATGTGTCTTTCAGCGTACAACCTCAGAACCTTAACACTGATGGACCAAATAACACTAACCCCATGAACTCTTCACCAAACCCTATCAATGCAATGCAGACAAATGGACTGCCAAACTGGGGCATGGCTGTTGGCATGGGGGCCATCATCCCACCCCATTTGCAAAGCCTTCCTGGTGCTAATGGGACATCAGTTTCTCAAGTCAGTGGGGGCAGTGGTGAAGGAATGGGCAATTCAGTGTGGGGAATATCCCCAAATAATCCTGCCACAGGAAACAGCAATTCTGGGTTCAGTCAGGGGAATGGAGACACTGTGAACTCAGCATTAACTGCTAAGCAAAATGGATCCAGCAATGCTGTGCAAAAGGAAGGGAATGGAACAAATGCGTGGGATCCTGCCAGTCCTGGAGTCTTAGCATGGGGCAGGGGCAATGGCAACAATAGTGTTGGTAGTATGCATTCTGGTGCTTGGGGACATTCAAACCGCAGCACTAGTAATGGTATTAATGGTGAATGGAGCAAACCCCCAAACCAGCATTCCAGTAATGACATCAGTGGAAAAGGATCAACAGGGTGGGATAGCTCTAGTGTTACCAACCAGAATCCTGCCATGCAGCAGGGCAACGATCAAATAAACTCTTGGGCCAAAGCTGCAGCAACTGGCAACACAGGTAGTGAAGGAAGTAATGATAGCAATGGAAGTCAAAATGAAGGCAGTACTGGAAGAGAGGGCCCTGGAGAATGTCGAAGAAGAGACAAGGGAATGATAGACCAAGGACAAGTCCAACTGCCAAGGAATGACCTTGACCCAAGAGTTCTTTCCAACACTGGATGGGGACAGACGCCGGTAAAACAAAACACTGCCTGGGAATTTGAAGAATCTCCAAGGTCTGAGCGAAAGAATGACAATGGAACTGAGGCCTGGGGTTGTGCAGCTACTCAGCCTTCAAATGCAGGGGGCAAGAATGATGGGTCCATCATGAACAGTACAAATACCTCTTCAGTATCTGGGTGGGTCAGCTCTCCACCTGCATCCGTTCCAACTAATACAGGTTGGGGTGATAACAATAACAAAGCGCCAAATGGCCCTGGGGGATGGGGAGAGCTAACAAATTCAACTGCTGTCAATAATGCTGCTGCTGCCAAAAGTGGCCACACTTGGAGTGGGACCACAAATCAGGAGGACAAGTCGCCTACTTGGGGGGAACCTCAAAAACCCAAATCTCAGAACTGGGGAGATGGACAGAAATCAAATCCAGGCTGGACTTCAAGTGGTGGAGATTGGGTTGATTCTTCATCTATCCCTGGACACTTGGGAGATGGGAAAAAGAATGGTTCTGGATGGGATGCTGACAACAGATCAGGGTCTGGTTGGAATGACACTACACGTTCTGGGACCAGTGGATGGGGAAATGGCACAAATAGCAAAGTTAATACAGGTACAAGCTGGGGGGAATCTTTAAAATCTGGTCCCCAACAAAATTGGGCTTCTAAATCCCAGGACAACAATGTGAGTAATTGGGGCGGAGCTGCTTCTGTTAAACAGACTGGATCAGGATGGGTTGGTGGACCACTCCCAGCCAAACAGAAAGATAGCAGTGAAGCAACTGGGTGGGAAGAGCCCTCTCCACCCTCCATTCGGCGCAAGATGGAGATAGATGATGGTACCTCAGCTTGGGGTGATCCAAATTATAATAACAACAAGACTGTAAATATGTGGGATAGAAACAATCCTGTAATCCAGAGCAGTACCACAGCTACCACCACTACCACCACTATCAACGCAAACATGGCTGAACCTCAGCCACCGCACCAGTCAAGTGCCCAGTCAAACCGGTCCCCTCTGCTTGGCCCAGGTAGGATACATATTTTGATTTATTTATTTTTTAGCATCAAGTAATAATACTGGTTAACTTATGTATTCAACCTTAAATATATGTTAATATTTAAGATAAAAGTAGAAGGTATAAATGTAGTTTCCAATATGTTGGTTGCATGAAATTTATTTGATTTATTGATTTATTATTTATTTGATTATGAAATTCATTTATTTTCCATTCAAAGTGCAAAAATTGTGCAGGCATGAATGGCTGACAATACAGTTCATTAAAGTTAGGTTGTTTTTTTATAATACGTATTTTGTTTATTGCAACCTCCATGGACTGATAAGGATTTGCATTTATTGGGTAGTTCAGAGGCAAATAAAATAATGTATATAGTTAAAATACAACATCAAAGTGTAGGAAAAAAACCAGAAATATGGAGAAATAAAACATTTAAATCAAGCTGCAGTATAAAAGACACAAGAGGTAGAGGTCAAGGTGGTAAACATTATTAGATTATCTACTGTTATGAAAATCACTGGTTGCTACAGAACAACTCTTTTCCCTTGGGGCAATCCCCTCCCCAAAATCTCCTCATAGCTATCCATAGTCACATCTGTAGGCTCCTCTTTATAACTGCGTCTGAAGCTGAAGACTCTTTGGTCTTGCTTTGCTTAGTTGTAGTGTTTTGTATCCATATGTAAATAGTACAAATATCCATAGCTATTCTTAAAACATTAGTAGAATTTGGACATTTTCCCCCAGGATTTAAATATCAGCAACACCCAACTTATTATTTAAAAAAAATTATATGGTTTTTCATAACCATTATTATGACTGCAACTTTTTTTTATTCAGTTTGATCTCTGGAAAACTTTACAAACAATGAGTGTCTTAATGGATGTTGTTGTTATATAATTATAACTAATTTGGCATGGCATGAACTCCCTTGTTTTCAGTAACAATTTACATAATATGTGGTTCAGTACACAATGTGTTTAGAGATTATTTATATTTTACAGACTGAGTGTTTTTAATAATTACTGAATTTAAAGAGAACTATGGGAAACAATTCTTTTTTTTTTAATTTAACAAGAGTAGATGTTTTATTATTATAGTATTGATCTTGATTCAATGGAGAAGCTAAAGCTTTTAAAATAATACATATTACAACATTTCAATGTGTTCCCAGCAGCTGTTCTTAAAAGGGAATATTTTAAAAAATCCCTTACAAACTTAGGCTATGCTGTTCTAGAGAAGAATCCATTCAATCTGTAACTTATAACCTTTCATATTTTTCCTTCTGTAAAGTGGAAGTTCTACTTTATAGATCCTTATTTGGCAAAGTAACCTGTGAATGATGATTTATTTTATCAGATTTGTACTGTTTTATTTGCTTGAAGTTTGTCTATTTACATAGTATTTGCTATCTATCTAAGTAGCTTCTTTCATAATATTATAGTAATGTAATTATGGTAGGATATGATTACATAATCAATTAGTGAAGGCTTTTAACATAAAGTCCTGTTAGGAGCAATCTCATATTTATTTATGAAGATGTGTTCCTTACTTCAGAGCTCCTACTTTATGAAACACTTCTATCTATATCTATTCTGTTATGATTTTTCTTGTTAGGTCTTTTCTGCAGTTTTCCTATAAGTCAGGTTATTCCTTATTACATTGCTTTTCATTTCTTTCCCCAATTTTTCAAAACCTTTCTACTTCAATCCAGTTGTTTTTTTTTAAAGGTCACATTTAAAGGTCACATATGCAACATGGCACTTTTTAAAAAAAAATAGTCAACCAGATTCTGGGGTTTCTGGTGATAGTTTTAGCATTCTACACCAGTTTTAATGTGCAAAGTACTAAGTAGACCCTATTATCTTTGTGATAAGCTTCTCAAGCCATTCCTTTGTTCTTGATAAGGACTTGTCCCGATGTTTCTAACTGATTTGGGCAAAACAGGGATTTGGGCAAAGGTCTTGAAGAAACTAGTTTTGACATGTACCCTGCTGAAGAGGTATCATTCTACAGATGGCCCAGAAATAACTTCCCTTTTTATATATTTGACTACAAGAATTCTCTACCAAAACAGCAATAAAATCAAACATACTTCCTTAACACACAATAACTGTTACATCATACTGGCTTATTCAAAATAGTCATTTTATGGGTTAAAAATTATTGTTTCATGATACATGAAACAAGGGTTGTTGTGTTGAAAATAGGAGGAGGAGAATATGTTGAGTTGTTTATAAAAATAATATACAAATATATAATGTAATAAATTTAATAATGTTAAACTTAATAGTTTTAAAATATACATAAAATGTTTAAAAATAACACATAGCATTAAAAAAACATTTTAATTAAACATCTGAGAGAAAAAGTGTATTTTAAAAGCCCTTTTAAAAGTTATGGATGAAGCTAGCACTGAAATTTTCCTCAGGGTGAATTTCAGAGTTTTGCTTTGAAAGAATTGGAAAATTCTTGAAATTTTAGTCATACAAATGAACGAGTAGATGTTTTTGTTTATTATGGAAGCGTAATATTTTTATAACTTAATTATAAGAAAAGCAGATCTTGTGTTAGGTGACCAAACTTTATCTCAGCTTGCTTCAAGTTGTCCCTAATTTTTAAATAAAATGATTAAGCATGTCATATTAACAATTCATTCTGCATTTTGGTTTCAACATGGTTTTTCTATTTCTGATTTCAGCAGGTTGGGGAGAGATGCCTGCTGTCCATGCAAAGCCTGAAGCTTCATGGGGAGAACCTTCCTCCCCTTCTGCTGCAGTTGATAATGGCACTTCAGCCTGGGGGAAGCCCCCTAGCAGTGGTACAGGGTGGGGAGATAACTCTGCTGAGCCAGCAGGGACATATGGAAGAGTGAGCGCACCAGCTGCTGCCCCAGCACTGTGCAAACCAGGTAAAATCTGTAGTTCGTTGATTGGCTTGGCTAAGGTGGAAGGAAAAAATACTCCTGCTTTTAGATTCTTTTTCAGTTTAAATAGGTATTCTTTTATATTGTGGAAGACGAAAGATGTGTCAGCATCTAGAATTGCTGTCCTTTTTGTTGATTCATCTGTAGGCTCTCCAATTTTATACCAGTGAAGTAAAATATGGTGTTGCTATGATTACAGATGGCAAGATTTAAAGAGACTAGGTAAGCTTACCTAAATCTTCTATCTTTTCCCCCCAAAGCTTCTAAATCTTCTATGCAAGAAGGCTGGGGCAGTGGTGGAGATGAAGTAAATCTCAGTACAAGTCAGTGGGAAGATGAAGAAGGAGACATGTGGAATAATACTGCTTCGCAAGAGAGCAATTCCTCTTGTAGCTCCTGGGGGAATGCCCCAAAGAAAGGACTTCAGAAGGTAGGACTGAAACAGCTGTGCACAAGTATCCACAATTTAATAGTCAAATGGTTCAAGCAATGATACTGCTTTCTTTATTGAATAACTCAAATAAATTATTATTGTTACAGACCAGCATATTTTATTATTCTGTGGAAGGGTAACAGCCATTGTTTCCACATTTTGTTGTTGTTGTTGTTGTTGTTATTGTTGTTGTATGGGCCTGATACTCCAAAGCAGATATGCATAACAAAACTAATTCTGAGAAGCATGTGTTTTGTAGAACCATAAGCTTTTATTAAAACCATTTTACAACTATCACATCAATACAAAAGAATTAGACTACTGAACAGTTGCCTTATAGTCCCATCTCAGCAGACAAGAGTTCCAAAGTGAGGGTAGTTCAGCTGAAAAGGCCAGATTCGCATACCTCAGTCACACATTAAAAGAGGAGGATCTACAGCATTCCCTTTTCACCCCTGCCTTTTTGATGGACAGATTCTACCAGGAGCAGAAGACCCCAGGGGCAAGGATCCAAGCTTATTAGGGGCTTTACAAATAATAGCCAGAATCTTGGTGGAAATGCTGTGTTTTGTATCTTTGATAAGAATGTTTGCCATTACTGCAGGTCATATCAGTTATGGGTTTAGTTTGCCCACTTGGATGAATATAAATACTGAAATTTAGCTCAAGGAAGTCTCACTGTTTTAATGCATCTTGATATACGGAAGAGAATAGTTTGTGACTCGCATGGCCCATAAACTTAATAAAATATGAATTATTCAGTTAAACCTGTGGGAAAATTATTCCAGAAATATTACTAATTTATAATTTAGTATTCTTGAATTAACATATATACAAACACAATTTAGGTGTCCCCTGAAACCTTGATTTTGTGAGGCAATATAGGACACTGATAAAACTTACTAAGATGATTTTTTGAGGGGCTGTAATTTATTTAATTGAATATAGATTATGTACGTATTTACATTTATGATAGGGTTTATGCCCCACATTAATCAATCAACACTTGGAGGCTTACACTGAATAAAGCAAAGTAACAATATAAGCATAGAATACTGGCCCCCACCCAATATCTATGAAACATTATTTTCCTCTCCCAATTTCCCCCAATTTCTATTAATTTTGTAGTTATTGTACTGTAATATTTATTCCGTAGTATTATACATTGCTTCAGGATAACTATATTAAATGAATAAAATGCATTTAAAACCACTAAAGGAAAAAGCTCAAAACTTAATGTCAGATGCAGCAACTTGTGCTTTTGCTAATTCAATTCTCCACTTTTTCATTTAATACCAATAAGAAGTATCTGCCTCCATCTTTAAAGTAACATTTCCTCCATATGCCTAATTGAGGAATTTCAAATGCTGGTTAATTTGAAATTGGGATCAAACGATAGGTTACTGCATTTATTCATTAATTACTGTTTAAGCCTAAAACCTCAAAGTTTATATGGATGCCCCCAAGTCTCCAAAATTTATTAATCTCACATGATTGCTCAGATTAATAAAAAAGCATCTACTTCAGTCTTTTTTTTTTTCCTGATCCATAGGAGCAGGAGAGAGGACCTTTGAACCAAAAAATCACAGCAGTTTCTATTTACTGCCGTGTCCAAAATGCTCCCTATTCAAAATATTATACTACAGTAACCATATACATCTTGATCCGACTCATAATTTAAGGGAAATATATATATTTAGGGTGCAATCCTGTATCTACTTAGTAGGAAATAAGGCAGGACTACCATTAGGGTTACAAAAAGCTCAGTATTTTCTTTGCTGCCATCTAATGGTTGTCCAGATTTGCAAGCTAGGTAGAGCAGTGCTAGAACAAAGTTCATTAAATGCAATAGGCTTTCTCTGAGTACATACATTTAGAATTTGTTTTTTTTTTTAATTTATTTTCATTTTCCTAGGGCATGAAGACATCTAGTAAGCAAGATGAGGCCTGGATCATGAATCGTCTGATAAAACAGCTTACAGACATGGGCTTCCCAGTAAGTTATACTCAAATTTCAAAATATTCTAAATGTGAAGTTGATTTTCTTCTAAGCAATAATGTGTTATTAAGATCAAACTCAAGATGTGATGATAAAAATGTAGCTGATAAATTTTTAAAAAGATACAGAGCAGACCTGGCAGATTAGAGGCAAGAGCATGGAGTGGGGGACAGAAAGAGGATAATTTCAAAAGTTGAAACCAGTATGAAACCAGCTCCGTCCCTTTTGTCCAAATGAAGCACTGTTGCACTTATTGAAGGAGACTGAGCTTGGTTCACAGTGCTGCTTTTGTCATATTTATGAAAGCAATTAATCTTGCAGATGCCTGGGATTAGACGTTCTTAATTTTCATTCTGGGAAAATTGACAGAAACCTGGTTAAGGGTAAAATTGTTTAACATATAGAAGATGGTAACTTGTTAAGAACCAGTTTCCTTTTGCAAAATTAAATTCTATAATCTCTCAGAATTCTATTTTATTTTCAAAATATTTTGTTTTAAAAATCAGATTAAAGACTCCTGAGGATATTTTTTTGATATTAGTTGTAGATTGGCTGGGGAAGTCTTAATCTAATTAGTACCTTATTACATTTTATTAGTTTTGCAGCTTCTTTTGTATGGCCAGTGTAATATTTTTTTCCATGTCATCTTTAAACCCACTTTTCAAAGTAGTCACAATCAAATCAGATAATCCTTGCCCTCTTAGACACAGATAAAATTAGCTTCTGGTTTCCATTGTTTGAAAATATCCTTCAATATGTCCAATGTTAATGCATTTTGTTTCATTTTGTACAGACAGTCCCTGGGTTAAGAATGTCTGACTTATGGGCAACCTGTACTTAAGAATGAGCTGCCTGTTAATAAAACTGTCAGACACATTGTCCTTTCTCAAGCCAACAAACCGCTGAATCTTCACAATATTTTTATGAACTACTGAAGCTGTGCGTTTTTAATATCAGGCCTGTTTTCAGTAGTTCTTTTAAAACATTGCGCAGCTTCAGCCATTAATTGGCTTGAGGAAGGTGAATGCCGTGCACCATTTTTAGTAACAGCAGTCCCTTTGTAAGTATGAGTTTCAACTTACATACAAATTCAAATGAATGACAGAGTTAGGAATCAAACTCATTCTTAACCTGAGGTCTGTCTGCCTGTTTTAGCGAGTTGAGTAAGTTGAAATTAAGTTCAAAAATCTTGCTCAAAGTAACAAGGTATTCTATCACAAATTTGTGAAAGCGGAAGAAGGGATTAGGTGCAATCTTAAAACATCAGATGCACCACTTGAACACCATCAGGTGATTGAAAAAATCACCATCAATCAATTGCAAAAGACAGGTTTTCTACTTACATCCTATGACAATACCTTTCACACTATCAAACAACAGCTGCCTATGCCAGGTCTTTGGGAAAGACTTGATAGGCAGATTAAAAATGACAACTCTAGCCTGACTGACTGTGCGGTGGACCAGAATTTATTACGGTAAACTTGTATGCTGCCTGATTCTCAATGACTGAGTGATTCACAACAAGGAAAGAAATTACAATAAAATTAATAAAAGATAAAGTTGGCAAGAATTATAAAGTGAGCAGTCTCACTCTCCCTTGCCAAAAGCTTGAATGGAAAGAGAAATGAATGAGAGTTAATTAGGAGAAAAAAATCAAAGCACCAGTAGAATGCGTATATGGAGAAATCTGTGTAAACCCTATCATTTCATTGTTCTGCAGATTATTTGAAGTGGATTACGCTAAGGTGTGATATGCAGCTTGGGCTTGTTTTTTTTTGTTGTTGTCCAGCATTTATAGTTGAAAGATTTTACTATTTTTATTGCATATGGCTTTTGTTTCGTCTTTTTATTATTAGTATTCTTTATTTTAAAAGAATGCAAAATGCAGGTAAAATACCTATAAAAAACCACAAGAGCAAACTTAAACCAAGCAATCCTTAACATTAAAAAGCAGACAAACAAATGAAAAAAGTTTATATATTAAACTTAGAGTCACTAGTTTACTGAAAATATTATATAATATTATATAATACGATAGTGCAATCAGATACAAAATATTATTTAAAATATAAAATCTGTGCCAAAGAGCATGCTGCTTCATCCTTTGGTGGAAAATATTACCTTTTCCAGAAAGGATAAGTTGCAAATTTCTATAAGCCAATCTAATATCTAGAATAATGTCACTTTTCCAATTTCTCATTATTATTCTTAGACATCTCACATACACTGTACAGTCATAATTCCTTATAGGTAGTCTGATTCCAAAGCTTTGATGAATAATTCAACATCACATTAACTTCTTTAACATTTAAAGGTTTCCCCATAAATCTACTTATGTGCATTAAAGTACTATTTGAGAAAAGTATCATATGTTCAATGAACCCTTAATATATATTTTTTAACATCTTCAACAAGAAAGTCTGATGTTTTTTGAATATGTTCTTTCGGGCGTTCAAATTTACTGTAAATATAATTATTTTTATGAATCAGCTTTAATTTCTAATCGTTGATACCATTTTAACATTTATAAGAATATGAAGCCATTTAAGGGGCATTTTGGCTCTTTCTAGTTCTTTGGTCCATGTTTGAAATATCCCAGTAGTGTCTACTTTAAAAATATTCTTGATTTTTGATAAAGATATGTTACATAGATTTAACTTCTGAAAGCACCTCTGCCTCTGTTACATATTTCTTCACAATTGTTTCAAAAAGATAAAGCTCCTGGCCTAGGTGGTTTTTCAGTGGAATGGAACAATGCATTTACAAATTTTTTGGCCATATACAATCAGTTTGTTAAAAAAAATAATAGTTTAGTAAAAAAAATGATTGATTTATTAGATGTACCTAAGATACAATGGGCTGCAAGAAAAGAACCAAACTCAAAGGGTATCAAAAACCCTTCATTTCAACCCTGAGCTACAAATATTCTCCTCTATAAAATGGACTATATGTTTTAAAAACGATGATTAGATACAATTTTCCAAGGAATTTTTTTCATTGGATTGAAGTTCATAATTTGAAACCCTGCACTAAAATAATAACAAATCAAATGATTTCAAACTATCCTTTTTCTCCTTTGCTATTTAATTTGATTGTTGAACCTTTAGCTAATACTGTAAGGCACTTTGGAAATTAAAGTGGAAATTATGTTTGCAGGGTGTGTACAAATAATATTATATGTTGATGATATTTTGCAGGTTTTGATTTCATGTTTTTGCCTAATTTTATAAAGATACTACAGTTTTCAGAAAGTACTGTGGCTATAAAATTAACTAGGATAAAACTTGCTTACTTTTCCTTAGACTCTAACATCACGCAGTTATATAGAGGGTTGGTTTTGTCATTTCCATATATTAACTATCTTGGATTTTACATTTTTCAAAATATTTCTAGATATGTGATATGGAAATAAATACTTTGAATTTTGTATTTAGAAAATGAATGGTTATGTAAATAGAGAAGCTAAAATCCCCTTATGTTTGTGGGATAAAATGAATATTATTAAAATTAATATTCTTCACTTTATTTATGTCCTTAGAGGTATCTTAATATGAATACCAAATAAACATTTTCCTCAGATTGACAGGCTACTTAATTTATTTGCAATAGTAATCCACCAAGGTTTCCATTAACTAAATTGAAATTACCATTTGAGGATGGTGGCTTTAATTTATCAGATTTGAAAACTATCATTGGGGTTATATTTTATTAGCATTGCAAATTAAAATTTAGTGAAATATCATCCTCTATGGGTTATGTTGGAATTTTATTATTTATTCCCCTTGCAGTCATGACAAGTTCTTAGAACAACATGTATTAGAAAGTACAATTGTTCCCAGGCTGCAAGAAATTTTGGGGCCATATTGGGGCATAGATTTTTGATAATTACACTTATGAATATTTAACTCTTTGGAAAATTCTATTTTAAAAATGGGTGGTAACATGTTATTGAAAAGTATGGGCAAAATCCAGGATAATGACTTTAAATCAGTAATTGCATAATCATCATATTAAGGATTTTTCCCAGTTCCAAACTGATTTTTTCTAGTTCACAACTACTTTTCAACTTAAGTATTTTTTGATGGCTCAGAATAGGCTAGATGTTTTGGCCATTTCAAAGGTATCTGAGATTCATTCTGTTACATGGAACCCATGACAGAAGTTATGGGATATGATTGCCAAACAAACAATTGGCAAGCATATTGCTTATTTCCAGTTTGTAGGCAGGCTCTGAAACTGGGCAATGGAACCACAGTAAATTTGAAAACTGGCACCATGGCTATTTCCTATTCCAAATGGTGGTTGAACCTCAACTTGATATTTTGCCAGTTTTTTACTCAACACCAGCTGTTGCACAGCTACTATGTTTCTCCAAAAAGAAGGCCACGTCTTTCTTTTTGGAAGTTTCTAATTATTGACCTACCTCGCAGAAGTGGGAGCCCACTGCTGGCCTACTTCTTCTGTGGCCGCTTGCCGCCACTTGCATGCATCTCCCTAGCCTCCATTTCACCTTCAGATGCCTTCCGGAAAGCTCTTTGTAGCCGATAATAGAGCTCCAGATTGATCAAGAACTCTGTTATCGGCTGTAAATGCCTTCCAGAAAGCCCTCTGCAGCTGAGTATATAGCTCCAGATTGATCCGGAGCTCTATTATTGGCTACAGAGGGCTTTTTGGAAGGCATTTGCAGAGCTCTATTGTCGGCTACAGAGGGCTTTTTGGAAGGCATCTGTAGGTGTAAAGGAGGCCGGGACAATGCGTGCCAGTGGCAGCAAGCGGCCACAGAAGAAGGCAAGACAGGTGTTGGGTTGTGCAAGGCCTGGTAATTAGGGCAGCTCCACCCCACCCCCATCTTCACCCTAGCTTATTTTTTACCTGTGTGCCTTGCCTCACCCCCTGCACTCCAGGGTAGACGGGGTCTTAATTGGGGCTAATTTTCTGGGTGGGGTTTAATTTGATCGCATGAGCTCAAAAATGTGATAGAGCTTCTTTTCAAAGTGGTTTGTCTTTTTGGAGAAACATGGGTAGACATTTCTTGATCTGCAGGTCTTGGCAGGTGATCAGCTGTATGTATTTCTTTGCTATGAAAAGTTTTGTTTGCTATTTCAGTACATTAACTTGCTGCTTATATAGAGCATACTCCCTCTCCCACTTCAGTTGCAAACATCTGAATATTAACTTTTGAAATTTCAATTATTATCACCTCTTAACATAAGAAGGAGAGTATACTTGAGGTGTTTGTAAAATGTTCTTATATGTAGATCTAAACTCTTTTGTGTAGTTAGCAACCAACACATTTTCTTATTTTTGCAGAGAGAGCCAGCAGAAGAGGCCTTAAAGAGTAACAGTATGAATCTAGATCAGGCCATGAGTAAGTACTTTTGTAAATGATATAGCTGTAGATATGACTGAGGATTGTTCTGTTTTAGTGAAATAAACTGCATTATTCTAAAGCCATTTTATGTAAGAATTGGGTATACTATAAAACTGTACTAATTCAGTGCTTTAAAAGAGCATGTTTATTTTAAGTTTCAAGTTTTAAAATGTATTGATACTACGAAAAGTGTAGCGAAAGCTATATCAATGTAATTTCATCTTGACTTGGATAAAGATTCCCAATTTTCTTGTGACATTTTCATATTTGCTTTACCATTTACAGGTGCTCTGCTGGAAAAGAAGGTGGAAATGGACAAGCGTGGAATGGGAGTAGCTGACTACAATGGAATGGTCACCAAACCCCTTGGCTGCCGCCCACCACCAATCTCCAAAGAGTCTTCCATGGACCGCCCCACCTTCCTTGACAAGGTAGGGGCAGGCAGCATTCTGGAGTTTAAAAAAATAATAATGGAGGATGATGACAATTGGTGAAAGTTTGATTAACAAAAGAGAAAAAAATAGAGATAGGTATTCTCTTTGCTTGTCTCCTGTTGATTAATCTCATTCTCTAAACTTTCTAACTTGCTGTAGTAAGATTACAGAAATCAACAAAATGCCTTAATCAAGAGGGACATGCATGATTTAGCAAGTTAAAACAATCAAATGACTTTATCTTTTCTGTCTGTAAGGTAAATCCTAGTCTCTTTTAGAGTAGGGAAATAGTCTTTTGGATTTATCCTTCATTTATTTATTTGTCAAATTTGTGTAGCCATTTATCTCACAAAATACGTACAAGAATTATAAAAAAAATCCAGATTTAAAAGAAACATTATAAAAAATATACAGACTCAACAGAAGAAGTATAATCACCTAGCATATCTGAGCATATCTGGTAGCCCAGACCGGATTATATAACCAGGTCTTGGGACATTTTCAGAATGTCAAAAGAGATGGCATCAATCTAATTTCAAGAGGAAGAATGTTCCATGAAGAGGGCACCATGATGGAGATGTCTATCATGTAACTAGGACCCATCGTATGTAGGTCCCTAGCTGATTGTTTCCACAGCACGCTCCCTTTTCCGTATCTAGTTGGGCTGGCTGGTATGATTGGGAAGAGCTGGTCTGTCAAATATCCCAGGGTGTGTGTGTGTGTGTGTGTGTGTGTGTTTGTGTGTTTTCCCTAGCTTGCTTTATAAATTACTTTGATACTAGTTGGCCTTTGTGTCCTTTTAATAGTATTGGTTTTTAATAGGCATGTGTGTCGATAGGCATATGAATTAGAAAGATTCATAACATGAATTAAATTTCTCCAGTATATGACCAAATCAGTATTTCACATTGCTCTTATCCAAAGTTGATAAAAACAAAATAAAAGAAATCAAATGTGCTAAATTCCAATTCTTTTAGAGTTTTGGATACCTTTCAAATTACTTTTTATAGATTTTGCTGCCCATATTTACATTGGCACTTATCAAAGAGATTAAGTTTAGAGCCACCTCTTAACAACATTCCATGATATGTTGGATGTAAGCATTGGTTATACAAAGTTGAACACTCACGATTAGCAGAAATATAGGATATTGAATACTGTTCGTATTTGAGACTCAAGACAGGATTGTAAAGAGCAGAGGGAAGAAATCTTTGAACCTGTTACTGTCATGCAAGCTGCAATTTGTGGGGCATGATGGATATCCTTGCAGAATGTTAAGCATGTTGAGCTGAAAGGCCTTGAGGATATGACTAGAAAATGTCAGGGTCCTCCCTTAGGGCTTTCCAGCATTAAATAAACATCAATTTGATTGATAATAAAGAAATGTTCAGGCTTCTGGGGGGCAGAGTGAAGGGGAGAACCTCTAGTAGGATTTATTTAGAATGTCAGATTTTTTATATACCGGTATATATATTTGACTGGCGTGGAACATTATTTTTCCTGTTTCAGGAACATAGAGTTTTCCCTGATAATCTGAGTGAATAGTGGGAAGATAATGCAGGTTAACTGTAAAATAATTATTTTTAGGAAGTTAATGAAGCACATTTATTCTTGAAGCTACTTTTGTTTGTAAGGTACAGACCAAGTTTAATACTTCTTTTCTACCATGCTTCATGATTTAAGTTGAACGGCATTCCCCTGCTTAAGGGGATATTTAGGCATCAAAAAAATAGAATATATATAATGCATGGTAGAGTTCATTGTAATAATTCACCATGAAGTGATGGCATGTGTGGCCACATGAAAATGCATGCACTATGCAAAGATCCTTATTGTCATACCCTACGCATGGAATTCAAACAAAATCCAGGAAGACCCCGAGCTGGAGACTAGCTCTGTCTGTGCAAGCATGATGCCATCCAGAATCAAAGATGGCTGTCTCTCAACTCAATAGCTTGTGCAGGTTATAGGTAGTATTTAGCATGCAGTTATGTTTAATGGCAGTATAATTCCTGTTTTATCATCTTTTTTCCCTAATAAACACTTTCCCATTGGAAGATTTCTTACAGTTAGTTTCAAAATTTTCATAAATATTTTTGTAATATTTTAAACAATCTACAGGAAATATTCTTGTATTCCAAGTCTATCTGGCCCTTTAATCTATTAATAACTTTCCAGAATCAACATTCTAGTCACCCTTTTTCTATTTATTTTTTAAAAAATCTTTTTAAAGTCCTTAAATTTGCATAGAACTTTGTTCCTCAAGGATAGAAGGAAACTCACCCAGTGTAATGAAACTTGCCCTTCTGAAGGTTCTTACCATCCAAAATGGACTTAAATGGACTTCGGGGGATGGTAGAGGACAGGAAGGCCTGGAGGAACATTGTGCATGGGGTCGCGATGGGTCGGACACAACTTCGCAACTAACAACAACAACCATCCAAAAGCCATTAACAAGCAATTTCCTAAGGTGGTTAAGAAAGGAAGTATGGGAATCCAATGTCTGTTTGAAGGCATTGAACTAATGACTTGCCCCAGCCACCACCATTCTAGAGGGTGGTGCCCCAGCTCCCAGAGCTATAAAATGTGAAGAGCCTCCTTTGTGGCAGGCAAATTCCTTTGTGCCACGCTGCTAGACTGAAGCTGGGGCTAGGCTGCATGCTGAATTGAAGCTCTGGGACTCTTACAAACCCAGAACTGTGTCACACCAAGAAGCCCCAGCCCAGTCCAAGCCTCAGTCACTCTTGCCACCCTGCACTCTGTTGCCCCACCTGATCTTCACCACCTTTCTGCTCCATTTGCTGGTGAGGCATGCATAGCCTGCCCCTTCAAGAAGCAGTTGCTAAACACCTTAGGCCATCTTCCCCAGGTCTCACGAGGAAACCTCTGAACATAACCTGAAGAAAAGATTTGTGTAGCCAGTAGCTGGCCATGCTTATCAGATGCAGGAACAAGAAAACAATAGAAGTCAGCTAGCATAGCAGGGGCCACAAAGTGCTTGGTGCCAAGGGAACATAGATGGTGTGGTGATACATGGGTGGTGGGAGTTAAAGCAGCCCTGTGGTCATAAGTGTGGGAAGGCTGACAAGCACCTGAATTTTGGGACTTGTATGTGCCTTCATTCAGCCCCACCATAAGTTTAAACACTTACAGAGCAAATGATCATAGTCGTGGACAACCTGTATGTGTTAGAAGAAAAGGAGAGGAAGGAGAGAGCATTTTCTCTTATTCATCCACTTATTATTATTGCTGAATTCTTGATTTTTGAACAGACACAAATATTTCAAAATACTTTCTATCATTTACTCTTCTCCTTGAATATGGTTTCTTTAATTTTGAGGCAGATCGTAGCTTAAACCAAATGGTTAAACTATGATTTGTACTATCTCTACAAAGCAAAGTGGAAACCAGTTGCTGGTTTTCCTTTAAGCTATGCAAGTAGTTCCTATAGAAGAGAATATTTGTAGCTGCGGGTTGAACTGTGGAGTCTTTGGTGTGCTCTGAGCTTGGTTGTTTGCTTATTACCTGATTAGGTAACATCATCAGTGCTAGTCATTCTGGGGTTTGCTACCTGTTTACCTCTATACAGTAGCTTGTCCTGCTGCCCTCAGGGATCCGGATCATTCCCGACCTGTTAACCTTCTGCTGAGCTGTTGAGACCTGGCTATGCCAGCAGGCTTGACAATTCCATCTAAGAGCAGAGTTTTTAAATGTTTTTAAATGTTTTTATTATTAGATTGTTTTATTTCCATATGTTTTTTAAATGTTGTAAGCTGCCCAGAGTCTCTTGTGAGTTGGGCAGCCTAGAAATGTTATTAATAATAATATTGTTGTTGTTGGGGATGTGGTTTTCTCTTTAGTAGTCCCTACATGAGGGTACTGTTTTCTGCTTGATTGTTATCTGGTATTGATCTTTGCTTATCTGAATGTTGGTTGCTGATGTGTTTTGTTGTTTTTGTTTTCCTTCATAGCTTTTGTATTTTCTTCTTTTGAATGATGTGTAACAGTGGTGGAATTCAATTTGTTTTTACTACCAGTTCTGTGGGCATGGCTTAGTGGGCGTGGCTGTGCTGTCAGCCAATCAGAGGTGGTATTTGCTGGTGTCGACCAATCAGAGGTGATATTTGCTGGTTCTCAAAGTTATTGCTACCGGTTCTCCAGAACCTGTGGGAACTGGCTGAATACCACCTCTGATGTGTAAGTGTAGTTTATCGCTGTCTGTCTATTGATGGCTGATTTGTCTGAATTTCAAACTTCCAGGAATTCCCTGACATTTCTGAATTTAGTTTGGTTTGGGATGGTTATATTTTCCCAGTTGGAACAATGGTTAAGTCTGTCTACTGGCTGTGAGATTAAGGAATTTTCATAGTGTCTTCTGACTGCTAATTAGTTTTATGGACATGTCCTACTAGACTTCTGCCTGTCTGTCCTAAATAATGGTTGTTATAGTCTTTGTATTGTATGTTGGAGATGACTTCTGATTTTTATTTTTTCTCCCCTCCACACTGTCTGGAGGATAAAGAAACCTCCATAGTAAGTAGGCAATTAATGAGATTGTATTGGTTGTTCCTCAAAGAATCAGAATTATTATGTGTATCAGTGGAACTGAAATAAAAGTATCTGTTTCTTCAGCTTCTTAAGAAATCTGTCATTGTTAGAAACATAATTATATCCTGGTTTTTGTTGAGACAAGCTTGCTGTGGAGATAGTTACCTAGGGAATTTATGCACCATTATTAAGCCTAAATATTTATGCTCAGTCCTTTAACCTGAACAGTGAGATCTATATAATTGTGTTTATGCTTTAGACTGCAATTGACAATCTATCCAAGAATCCTATATAGTATTTAGATTAAGGCACCCTGCTTTGAGATGAATTGTCATAGCAATCTCCTTGTCTTCTTTCCTATTTTTTAAACTACTAACCGATTAAAAAAAAAAAAACTTCACTATTTTCAATGCTTTCAGTACTGTGCTAATATGTCTTTTTAAAGTCTTACTCATTCACACAATGAACGGGAGATTGTATAGAGTGCTAATAGAATGTATTTTCCTAACAACTTTTTTGCAGGTTTAGAATTTACCTAAACTACAGATAAATATGTGTATTGCCAGAGGCCAAAAATATCACTGAAGTTTTAGCAGTCTGAAGTTTTCCTTAATGTCACAAAAGTGACTTTGTTCCAAAATAGTAATGATGCAAAAATGCAGTGTTACTTTTCTTCACAATGACTGTATGTCTTTGGGATAGTTTTTTTTTAAATTAATAGAAAAGAAAATAATTTGATATGAAAGTAGAAATTAAAAATAAAAATAGTAATATTTTTTTTCGCGGGAGGACATGCATTGTTCCAAATGCGGCACATAATATTTGCAATGTAATTCCCTGCAAAGTTTCAACAAGAGTTTGTTGCTTGTCTTATTTAAGAATGATTATATATTTACAATTATGCATTTAGAAATTTCAAAAGCAGAAAGTAAAGATAAACAGTATCTTAATTCTGTTTCTCTTTTTCTTCTTCCTTCCACTCCATACTTTTCATTATGTATTCCTCATGCCTTTTTAAACAATAATTTGATCTTTTATTCATCCATGTTCCACTTATATTTCCATGGGAAACTGTTTTGTGCACTGTCTGTACCTGGACACTGCACACAGCTCACCCTTTCTTTTTTTAATCAGGATGGCGGCCTAGTGGAAGAGCCCACTACTTCACCATTTTTGCCTTCACCAAGCCTGAAGCTCCCCCTTTCAAACAGTGCACTCCCTAATCAGACCCTGGGTGGGATTGCCTCAGGGCTGGGCATGCAAAACTTGAATTCTTCTAGACAGGTAAGGTACCTTTTCAGTGACAACTGTGTGAAAGTCGGTTGCTGTCTTAGTAAAAGGAATATGTTTTTTTTCCTCCTTATTTCATTATCCTTTTTGGAAATGTAAGTAGTAAATGAGCCTAAATCAAAACATAATTTGGCATCTAGACCTTCTTCAAAGGGAAATCATTACTATAGGAGATAAACAAAAGTCTTTTAGCTAATTATGCCTTTGCCTTTCTGCTGCTGCTTCTCTCCACAACTTCTGAACCAGCGCTTCTATTTCTTTTCTTCCCTGCTGCTTTTCCACAACATACCTGGATAGTGTTACTCTTTCCTGCGATCTTGTGTGACAACAGAAATCACACTTCTCCCAACTTGTAATTCTCCTCTTCTTAGGTTTCTTCTCTTCTCCTCCTCCTCAAACAATTATCATTTACTGTGTTGAGGTTATTCTGGCCCCCAAGCAAGCTTTCTTGACTGCAGTATTTGGTTACTAGTTGGAATTAAACCAGTTTCTATTTTCAGTTCACCCAGTCAGTAGAGTTGGTGCTACTGCCAATCCTGAGTGAGAAATCATTTCTTAGCACCAGAGAAATTTCATATTTCTATTCACACTATTGTTTATGGAGTCTTCAGCTTTGTTAGGCAAGTGAGCACCTTTGGAATTTGGAGAATGCATTATAAGTTCTTTCAGAAATCATAAATATATTTTCAGTTCTTGGGAACATACACACACACACACACACACACACACACACCAAGAACTGAAAATACCTCAGAACATCAACTCTTTTGAATTTATGTCCTTTCCAATTTTTGAGGTCTGAAAAAAAAACAGAAAAAAATAATTCAGGCTCTCCTACAAGGCAGAGATGATGTCAATTATATATACTTCCCTGCAAAACAAATACCACTTTCTTAGATTTCAAACTGTTGATTTTAAAGAGGCAGGAGCATATATGAACACACCTATTTTCAGTCTTCCCCACTCATTTTCCACTGCATTATCTCCATACCTACAGGATGATCTCCTTGAAGTCCATCTCTTCCTACTGCCTAATTTTTTCCTGCATATCTACCAATTATTTATTTATTTTTAATGTCCCAGCAGCTGATGTTTTGCTCTGCAGCATGCCCGTTTCCTATTTTTTGGGGGGGAGGGGGGGGCGGAAGCAAGACCCTAGCATTATGCAGAACCAGTAAGGTTCTGCAGGTACTATGATGCCCATAGGCACTACATTGGGATCCCCTTGCTTACTGCATTATGCAGTTTGCATACTGATTTTAGTGTATTTAATAATTGTTAATTTATTAAATTGAGTCAGTCAGAAACTACATAGTATATCTGTGTTAGGCAGTCTTGGAACGTATCATGTAGTTTAGTTGTAATTCCGTAAAGGATCATGTAAGGCATCAAGTTGCCTTAGTGCTCAAAGATGATTGTAGTGATAAAGCTATAACTTTCATATACACTGTCCCGGGCTGAATTATTTCAAGGCCTAATTAAAAGTTTAAATTTTAAAGAATTAAAAGTTCTGCTCGTTTAAAAACCCTAAAAGGATGGGAAAGCCTATTTAACCAAAGGAAAAGTGTTAAGGACTTTCCTTAAGTTTTTATTGTTGTTTACTAACTTCCTACCCAAAAAATGTTATGGGTGAGAGTACCCACAAGTATATAAGTAAAGGCAATTTACACAACACTGAAATAGTACAAGACTGAAATGTAACATAAAAAGAAAACAAGCAAAACCAACAGTTTCAAAAAAATAAGCAGATCAGAAAGCAGCAGATCACGTAAGAAGTTTGCAATTTCCATTAAAATTACATTTCTTTTCTTTCTCTAACGAAGGTATCTTTTGCTAATCTTAAATATGAGACAGTTAAGAAAAAAGATTTACAAGGAAGATGCCTCAGAGCATGTTCAGCTTAAGTTTCTATGTGGACCAAGTGACTGACTCTTTTGCACAGACTTGGGGTTAGCAAGAAAGGAATTTAGCCATCCATTTTAAAATACCTTGAAAAGAAAGAAAGAAAACCTGAAAATCTGCCTCATCATTACGAGTGTGGTGGATAGAGCCTCCTGTGTTGCTTCTATCCACAGAAGCTTATATGGAGGCTATGAAGACTGCCTTTATTTTTTTGAGTCCTTTTATACTATTGTGTTACAATGTGCAATGTAGCACTGACTTCTCGTTCCATTTGATTTGTCTGTATTGTATACTGTAGACTTACCCTCTACCTTTGTTAAACATTCTGTATTCTGAAAGAAGAACGAAGTTGAAATCTTTAGATAAGAAGAATCATAAGAGGAATCATTCTGAAACATTTCCACAATAGAATCATAAAATCATTGTCACCATAGTAAGAAATGGTTTTGAAACCTTTGCTACCTTGGTTGGTAATAAAGAAAATGTGATACCATTTCCACACATTCATCAAAACTGTTATACTAAAACTAAAAACGAACAAAAGTTCTTAGAAGGAAATAACTCTACTATCTATCTATCTATCTATCTATCTATCTATCTATCTATCTATCTAAATCTACAAGGACTAGAATGTGGGAAACTTTGCCTTCTCTATTTATTTTACTTGTATTGCTTTAATTTACAAAAGAGGGGAACAAAAGAAAAATAGAAAACAAAAGCCAGAATTATCCAGACAAATGCGAAAAAAGAAACAAGAAAGCCATTTTATATTACATATAAAAAGCAGTTAATCACACATTTTAAACACATCATTAAGCCTTGAGCAGACAGTAATTTTAATTGGTCTTTCCCTTATGTTGGTTGGGAGATTGTTTAAAGCACACAGGTATTAGTGATCCAAGATTGTAAACACGGGGTGAGCAATGGCTGTCCTTCGTTGAAAAGTAAATTTTATTTTTAAAAACATAAGTAATTTAAAAACATCCTCTTGGTAGTACAATAAATATGACAAGAATCATTTATGTGTGTGTGGTTAAAATCATAAAAAAAAAACCCAACTTAATATTCGTTTAACACCTTTACTTTCTAGTATATTAATCAAAATATCCCAACTTTATACACTTGAATTTTTCCAAAAACTTCAGATCTATTTCAGTAATCATTTTACTTGTTTATAAAAGTATTATAGATTTAGAATTATTTATTTATTTATTTATTTAATTAATTATTTAATTAATTAATTAATTTTATTTCATTTTTATACCGCCCTTCTCCCGAAGGACTCAGGGCGGTGTACAGCCAGAATAAAACACATATAAA
>JANHFR010005869.1:262244-275226 GCA_032468015.1 Mimophis mahfalensis
GCACATTGATTTGTGCTTAAACAGATTGTAAGCCGCCCTGAGTCTCCGGAGAAGGGCAGCATATAAATGGGATTTTTAAAAAAAAAAAAAAAAACTGGGTCCGCCTGTCAAAAGTGTACCAGCAGGCAGTGCTGCAACCATTTGCCAGTCAGCTCAGCTCCGCAATGCTCCCAGAGCCCTGCGGGGTAAGCAGAGCCATCTGCCACTGCCGGGTCTCCAACCAAGGTGAGGGAAGAAGGCAGGAGACGCCTCTGCTTCCCTTCACTTTGCACCGCTTGTTTAGCTCTGTTTACCCCCTCTTCCCCATCGCCCTTTTTACCCAGGAGCTAAAGAACTGAGCTGGCACGGGCAGCACAAAGTGAAGGGAAGTGGAGGCATCTCCTGCCTTCTCCCCACTCCCTGGCTGGAGACCCGGCGGTGATGGATGGCTCTGCTTACCCCATGAGGCTCTGGGAGCATTGTGGAGCTGAGCTGATTGGCAAATGGTTGCAGTGCTGCCGGTCCAGTGACAATTTCTACTTCCTCTTCTGGCTGTGTTCAGTCGCGAACCAAGGATTTGTTTGCACACAGAGTCAAACTTTCAACTGGCTTTTTGTTTGGGAACCGAATTGTTCACGAACTGAAGCGTTCGGAAACCGAGGTTCCACTGTAGTGAAATGTAATTTTATTGTGGGTTTCATCTGGTATGACATGCTTTCATTCTCTCTTCACATTCTGTTCTGCTTTTACTCAATTCCTTGTTATCCTCACATCAATCAGTCAGCCTATATCACTCTCAAAGGACTGTTGGAACAGATATTTTCCCCATCCTCAATTTAGTGTATTTCTGCAAATCTCAGAGGTTTCTAAACTTGGGATATAAGTGTCGAGAGTTCAACTTTTTTTTCTGTTCAAACCTTAGTGCTTATAAAATTAAGTTTACAGTTAATGTATGCAAGCAAAATCTAAAATATCATTTGTAATACCAAGCATGCTAATAGATATTTGGCAACTGCCTATGTAAAGTCTGTGAGTTTACATAGTGATCCAACATATTTGTAAAATGTAATGTTGGGGAACCTTGTAAATTATGCATTGGTTTTGTTTATGACAAGCAAAATTCTCAGTGAGGAATTAGACATGGAGGGATGAGAGGAGGGCTAGCAGACATTTGCTAAATCTTCAGATCCAAATTGCCTGTCAGAAGTCCTTCTAGAAAATGTATTCATCAGGTTTGTGTCCTGTATCTTCTGCTCTTCTTCTTCAATTGTTAGGTTGGGCTTTCCCTAATGTTTTTTTCGTTGGGTTTTGTAGGCTCAGCCTGGAGTACTGACAGCTCAGGAAGAACAAGTAGCTGGCTAGTTCTCCGTAACCTCACTCCCCAGGTAAATGAATTTACAGTAAATTAGAAGAAGAGCCATAAGAAATTACTCAGCATTGTACTTGTAAACTCTTAGACCCTTCTGCTCTTGATGTGTCTTATGAAATTTTGATATCTTAACTCTTGGAATGTCTATTTTAAGCATTTTATTTCTCAAACAGCAGGTTGTAGGATTGACCTACTTGACATTTTTATTTATTTATTAAGTGCTAGAATGACATAAGCACCAGGCCCTAGTGGGGCTGTCTGCACTTCACTCACTGAAGGTTTGGCTAGAATTATTGCAAGTATTGCTACTGTATAGGAGAGAGGCAGCAATAGTGAGGGCCCAGTTTCATACTCCCTAATGATTACATTCTCTTAGTAGACTATCTGAGAAAGCCCTCTGTCCCTGACCTAACTGGATTAGCAGACCACCTTAGATCCGTTAAAGATAACCAATTCCTATTTGTAGGCCTTTAAAGATGACAACCAGCACCTTGGTTTAAATTCAGATCACCATTAATCATTTCAGTTCTCAAAGTGTTTCATAGGCAACAGGAAGAATACCAATAAATACTTCAGCAGCTCCTGAAGTATTTAATTATGAACCAATTAAAAATAGGGAGCTCAATTCTGCCTAGAACCAAAAATATTCTCCGACTCACCAGGACTCTGTACTCCCAGTCACTCTGCCTTGTGGAGATGGAGACTGAGTATGTTCTTCTCCATGTAGATCCTATAGCATCAAGGGAATGGGGTCTGTACTAACAATCACACCTTGTATTCAGTCCCAGGTCTCAACAGACAAATAAGTGTCATCAGTGAACTGATGCTATTTGACCCCATGTCAATAGATAACCTCTGACAGTGGCTTTACACATCTTTAAAGGAATAGAGGAAAGAAGGAGAGAGAGTTGAGCCCTGCAGGTCCCAACAGCGTAGCACTTTCTGACTTCAGTTCTTCCCTCTCACCAACAACAACCAGATCTGGCTCTAGGGAAAGGAGAACTACTGTGACACTCGCTCCCCACTCTCCACTCCCAGACATGGTCCTGAACAATACCATGATCAGTGATTCTGAACACAGTTGAGAGATCAGGGTGGATCAGGAAGGTCACAAAATCTTGGTTGTCCACAGATCATTGACAAAAGCAAACAATGTGTTCTCAATATAGTACTCTAGCCTGATACCCAGCTGAAAAAGTCCAGATAATCAAATTTCTTCCAGGATCCTCTGCAACTGGATCCCTACCGCCTTCTCAGTAACCTTCGCAAGAAAAAGAAGCTTGAAATTGTTGACAGAGTTCCAAACTGTCTGGGTGGGTCTAATGTTGGCTTCTTGAACCTGAAGCACATCAGTGCCTATTTCAGGGCTGGTGGTACCACTCCGTCCCTCAAAAGTATATTCATTAGAGCTCTGACTCTGATCCTGATGTCCCATGACTTTTCTGAAGGCAACTAGGAATGCTAAGATTCTAATCTATAGGCAGCAGGGCCTGAAGAAAAGCAACATGTCCCTGAAGGGAAGCCCCAGAAATAACTCAGTCGTAGGTGTGCCTGTTCAGGTAGCGGGAACGGAAGATGGAACAGTTGTTTCATCAGTACACTAAATCTCTGGAAGGAATCTACTTTGCTTTATTTATATATTTTTAAGATAATGGTTTTGACTTACTCTCCCTTTGTCAAAATAGCAATGCCACTAGGGGAAGACAGAAATCGCTCACCCATTTCCCACCCCCCACCCCCCGTTTTCCCTAACTAGATTGATGGCTCTACACTGCGTACTCTATGCTTGCAACATGGTCCTCTTATTACATTCCATCTGAACCTGACTCAAGGGAATGCTGTGGTCCGATACAGTTCCAAGGAGGAAGCAGCAAAGGCTCAGAAGTCTCTGCACATGTATGTTATTTGATTCAGTATTTACTGTTTTTCACGAATGGCCTGCTCACTTGGGGCTTGTGATATATTTAATGATTGCCTTGGACAGTAAAAAGGAGGCAGGAATAGTGAACAAAGAAGGATGGCATATAGAGGGGGGTGGGGTATTATGTAACTGGTCAATCTTATTTTAAAATCCTATTTAAAAAAAAAAAAGATTCAACCAAGATTGTTTCTGCTTTAAGACTTCCCGATCATCCTCGGGTATCAATCTAAATGTCCGCAATGTTGCATTCCATATTCAAAGCTCCCTGGTCAAGTTTGCCACTGTAATATTTGGTTATTTCACAATCAATGTTCTATCTCTTGAGTAACGTTTAAGGGAATGTATATACTGTGGTCAGAATAAATGCATAGGTCCTGGGAAGCATGCCTCAGCAGTTTTCCTCTGTGTTTGCAGGTGCGTTTTGGGGAACACTACCATCTTGGCTGAGTTTGCTGGAGAGGAGGAAGTGAACCGTTTTTTAGCACAAGGCCAGCCACTGCCCCCCACTTCCAGTTGGCAGTCCAACACTGGAACCACTCAGACACGTTTGGGCTCCACAAGCAGTTCTCATGGCATGGTGCGCAATGATGCAGGCCACTGGAATACCCCCTGCCTTGGTGGGAAAGGGAGCAGCGATCTGCTCTGGGGTGGGGTCCCTCAGTATTCAAGCAGCCTTTGGGGTCCTCCCAGCACCGATGACGGCAGGGTTATCGGAAGCCCAACGCCTTTGAATACTCTGCTCCCAGGGGATCTTCTCAGCGGGGAATCCATCTAGGATGCCAGAAAAACAAAATGGAAGTAACAATCATCAGCACTAAAGGAAAAAGAAAAAAAGAAAAAGAAAAGAAAAGAAATAGCAGTAACCCTTTCCAGTCCAGGGCAGCACGAAGGATCCAGCTTTAATAGATCAGACTGGCAGCCCTTTTTTTAGTACCTCTGTCTAATCTTGACTATGAAACTCTGTTGGAGTCCCTTGTGAACTGTTTGCGTTAACAGTATGGGCTCCCTTTGGTCAGTGTCATGTGCTAATGATAGATTTTTGTGTGGGTTTTTTTCCAACGGCTTTTTAATTTTATTTTTATGTTTGTATGGTGTTTTTAAAGACGTATACAAGCTGCTTAGACTAGTTCTATCATGAAGGGCACTTTTCAGAATTTGGGCTGGAAAGGGTTATTTTATCAACTTGGGGGAGTTGGGGTTGGGATGAAGGGGAGGTGAGAAAGCCTATTTAAAATGAGCCTGTGATAATTATGCACATTACCAGAGGCAGATCCAGTAATCAGTGGGGGTGGGGGTGGGGTGGCTTCTGACCAGCTTGTCAGCAGCTTTTGGGGAACAAATCTTAAAGCCCCTTGGCTGGATGACTTGGATCGAGAGGTGCGGTGGAATATCCAGGTCCACTACTCCCGTGGGTCTCGCCTATGCACATTACACTTGTTTCATTACTTTTTGTGTCATTTTTTTTTAATTCTCCCCCCAAATAGTTCAAAGGTCTTTTTTTAAAAAAAAGAAAAGAAATGAAAGAAAGAAAAAAGAAAGAAAGAAAGAAAGAAAAATTAACATATCAAACATGCAATTATACTTGAATCCAGCAGGCCAATAACAAAAATGTGAACACTTTCTATTATTACACTTCCAGGTTGGTATCAGAAAACAAAAGAACAGGCTCTAGGATTATTATTATTATTTTTGGTCCTTTCTTACATGTATGCATTGGGGACAAGTTGAACTGATGTATGAATGTATGGATGTGTGCGTGTGCCAGGTGTACAACTTAACAAATTGTGTGACCTTTTTTTTTTCTTTTCTTTTTCAGTATATGCTTTTGATTTGCTTATCAGTCAAATGTTTAATTGTTATTAGCTTCTAACTTTGCACTGAGTGTCCACAGCCCTTCTTGTAGCTAATCCTACTTGGTTTTTTTTAAAAATAAAAATTAAAAAAAAACCTGATAGGAGGGGCTGGCGACAATTCACGTGTAAATGTTTACTCAAGGACTCTTACCGCATTTTAAAAACTTACAGTGTGTATCTCTGGAGAATAATATGTATATCTACCTTTAGCAGCTTTTTATTGTGGACTAATGCAAGAAAATAATTACCAGAGTATTGCACCATTTTTTTTCCCATTCGGAATATAAAGTTTAAAAAAAAAAAATGGAAAAAAAAAAACTCTTGTTGAACTGTGGCCATAAATACTTGTAAAGAGTGGATGGTTCCCTGCAAGCTGGAACAGAAACAAGCACTTGGACATAGGTTTTGACTGCTTTTGGAGGAGCCTACGATTTCAGCTCCCACCTGTTTACAAACCTTTTTTTTTTCTCCTTCAAACTTTAAAATAAAAAAGGAATTAAAAAAAAAGAAAAAAAAGACTTCCATCATAAAGAAACCTATTTTCAGAATGAAGATATGCTACTTCAGAGCTCTGGGATTGAACAGTGTTTGTTGTTGTTACTGTTGTTGTTACTGTTGTTGTTGTTGATCCTTTTCTTTGGCCATTGCTGTGTACTCTTTTTTTTTCCCCCCTCATCTTCGTCAGAGTGGCGAAAAATATTGTGATCACTATCTTGCACATGGTGGAAGATGTCTCAGGAAAGCCGGGTTTCCCGAGGAGCAACTCCACACCATTTCATGTATTTTTTAAACCCAACTCCTAGCACTGAAGATATTATTAAAAAAATAAATAAAAAAAACAAAATAAAAAAGACAGTAAGAGAAGAAGAAAAATACCTAATCTAATGTGTAGCAGTTACATATTTACCAAATAATGGACTCAAAAGAAATAGATGTTTGAAGAGTGCTTTATATATTAAAAAATTGCTTTATGTTTAAAAATGATCAATGTTTTTGATTGTTTTGAAAGGAAGAAAGACAATGGAATAACATACCCTTTGAGTATGTTTTTAAAAATTATATGAACATTGTGCTCCCTGACTGCTTGGATCAGGAAACTTGTGCATTACGTTTTGTTTCGTTTCGTTCAAGGTTAGCTTTTTAATGGTTTTGTCGAATTAAAAAGGGTCCTGCAAAATTGCAAATCAACAAAAGCTGGTTTTTTTTTTTTAAGAGGATCATGAACTATGCACAGATTGGGTTCCAGACTTGTTTTTTCTCAAGTTTTCGTAGTGTATTTAGCTGACTACCCTTTTCTCAGAGCAATTGCATCTCATTCTCATTACACGCACTCTACATATGTATTGTGTATATATATCTCTTTTAACACACATACAGATAAACACACACACACACACACACACACACACACACATATTTATATATAAAATACATATGTGCCTATGTGCGGATTGAAATAGTCAATAAAATTTTCCATGCTAAAGTTAGTAATGAATTGTAGAAAAAGAACTCAACAATCATTTGAAATTGGAGGTGGACATTTTTAAAACAATTCCTGTTGAATTTTTATTTTTTATTTTATTTTAATGTTTTGCCTTTCATTTTGAACTCAAGATGTCTGTAACTCTGAGATGAAAAGTTTTTAAAAGTTTGTGGCTTTTAATGTTATTTCTCCTCATAGAATGTGATTGTTAAAAACATGCACCAGAAGTTGCTTTCAAGAGTACGAAGATTCTTTGAAACTTAATAAATTGCAGTTTTTCTTGGCTGTTAAGAAGGCATGTGTATTTTTCTTGTGTACAGAGATGACTGTTAACAGATAATCTCCTAGCATTTCTAAGGCTTGCCCCATTCATTACCTGTTAATTGTTCAGCCAGCAAATATCTGAAATGATTAAAATGTCACTTTCAATGTGTGTATGCCATAATTTACAGATTGTTGACTCGCTGCTTGTGATTGCTTAGTGTTGTTATTTATGTTTGTTAGTTGCCTTTTCAATTTTGCAATATAAGATAGGATTGGATTTTTATATGAAAAAGTTGTAAAGTAATTGTATTTTTGTTAAATGCTGTTTCTCTCCCCCTTTTTTCTTTAGTTTTTTTATCTCTGACATATTATGGGGGGGGAAATCACTGCTCATAATTCAGTGTATATACTTTACAAACATATTGTCATATTTCTGGCTAGTATTCTTTTTGTTTTAGACTTCTTGGACAACAAATTTTATTTCCATATCTATTAACGGGGAGGTTTCTAAACAAAATATTATTCATGGATTAGGTGTACCAATGCTGCCAAGACTTTTTTTTCCCCTTTATATTTGTTTGCCTGGGAGCTTGCTTTTTTTCCTTGACAAAATATTACATCAACATATAAACTTTTATGTCTTTTATACAGCTTCCAGAAAGAAAAAGATTTGTAAAACGCAAAAAAAAAAAATTCTTGGCCACAATAAGAAATTCAACATGAATGTCAGGTTTTCTGGGTGATAAACTCCAAAGCCATGTTTACTTTTTAGGCTAACTCAGACTACTTATATGTATTGTCTTGATCTAGCTTAAATAATGAAATACCCATTTTTAAAAATAGTTATGTGTACAGTACTCTATGTAAATAGTTCTGTTTTAGTAAACAAAGTGACCAGGAGGACTCTCAGATGGGTCAACAGTACTGTGTAAAATCTCATTTTTAGGATTTCCCTGTAGTAATCATAATAACTTGGGCTTTTGAGAGAGGTCCATACATTTTTTTAGAAAAAAAAATTGCTAATATAGGATGCTAGTGTATTGATTTTCACAAATGTTTTCATTTTAAATTAGCTTATGGACACCTACATTGATACAGCAGAATTCTAACATAGATCAATTTTCTTAATACAGGTGTATTTTAGATCATAAACCAAAGCACCAGCTTCTTATTTACAAGATTGCCTTTGGGCTTCCAGATGAGTTCCATTGGCTTTTTAAAAAATAAAAAGAGAGGTAGCTTCAAAATCCTGCTTTGTTTGAAAATATGTACAGAAGCCCTGAAAAAAAAGGGCAAAGATCACCTGTGTCCTGAAGGACTATGGAATGGCCTCAATACTTTGACTTAGGAAATGAGTGTTTGTTTAACTGATCACACCTAACTAGTACAGCCAGTGGCAAAAGGCCTTTTAGGGGACATTGCCAAATATTGTACTTTCCTAGACCACAGGAAAGCTGGCAGATAATTTCATGTTTAAACTCACCAAATAATAGTATGTTCTAAATATTACATAATTAACCAGTCAGGGTTGTATTCCTTACTGTTACAATGTAATGTACCAGTATGTATTTCCAACACTGATTCTTTTCTGTTAATATCGGAAAGAAATTGCACTTTTTCTATTAGAATGTATGTGTGCATTACATCAGTTTGTATGCCAGCTCCCTAGAATCTAGACAGCTTACAATATTTAAAAAAAAACCATCTTCCACTGATGTCAATTACTAAGGACTCTCGGTTGTTTTATCAAAGAAATTTTAAAAAGATTAAACACTAATACATATAAAAGATGAAAAAGAAAATAAAGAGAAAGCTAAAAGTGCAAGAAAGAGAAAAGAAGTAGCTTCTGATTTTCTTTATAGCAGTTTTAAGTACAATTATAAAATTACCTGTTAACTCTGTGGTTACAACTTAACTCTCTTACTATAATCTGTCCAGTCTAATCAAATCAGTGGCCCCAACCTTTTTGACATTAGGGACCGGTTTTGTGGAAGATAATTTTTCCATAGACCAGTGGGAGTCTAGCACAACCTAGACCCTGCGCATGCTCAATTTTGCTTACCCACTACTCGTCTCCACCTATATGGCCCAGTTCTTAACAGGCCACAGACTGGTACCTGTCATGGCTCAGGGATTGGGGACCCTTGCTCTAAACCTTAAATCATAAGTTCATTTTATGTTTCCAGTCAGCACTAAATGTAGAGATGTATAGGGGGGTTTTTTCTCTGATAAAAATCAGTTTAGACATCTGGGCAACTTCCATCATATTCAACCATTTCTCCATTGCGGGTGGTGTTGAATCTTTCTAACATTGTGCATACAATAATCTTTCTGCAGTTACCATGTACAAAGTTCCATGTCTTTTTTCTGACTGTCCATGAATCCCAAAAGAAAACCTCTGGTCTCAATCTTTAAAATCCTCTTAAATCAACATATATGTTTGAATCCAGAACTTTCTAGCCTTTTTACATCTCCATCAAACATCATAAAATATCCTTTCTCGTTCATATTTCAAATATAAATTTGTAGTGCCTTTATACATTCTAGACTTTCTCTAGTGAGCTATACCTCTAAGAGAATTATTTTCCTCTTCTGCAGTGATAAAATATAGGGGGACAGGAGGGTAGAATTCCACAGAAGATGCTACTGCTGAGAAGGTGTTTTGTGCCCCCTTGTTTCCTTGATCTCTTGGGAGTGGGTATCATCTCACTTTACCTAGACTGCTAGGGACAGCCAGATTCTAACTAAAACAAGAGTCCTGAAGGTAATGGGTCAAGTGATCCCCGGCATTCTTAAATTGTTCTTGGAATACCAGTCCTACAAAATAATTATGTGAACTAGGTAATATCTGTCTGTAGCTAAGTTACTATGTTCTATATCCATTGGACCTTAGGATATGTAAGGGCAGTTATATAGGGAACAAATTGCAGGAATTTGTAAGATAAGGCACAGGTTATCATCTCTTAAATATAGAACCTCTGTTTTATTTTAACTTCCATTTTCCAAGTACATGGGCCATGAAATTGCTCACTGCTTATGCTTCTTCTGTCGCATACAAAATCTTCAGCAGGCTTTATTCTGATAGTTTAAGAGCATCCCTTATAAATCTCAAAGCCACTGGTTTGTTCCTTTGGAGGAAGGATACAAAAGCAGAAGCCAAGTAGCCCACCTCCCTGCCCCCACACCTCTGCTTTTACTTGGATTGCTCCAGCATGCTCCAGTAGTTTCTACTGCTCTTTGATCTTGAGAGGTGGGAAAAGCCGAGCCTTGGTCATGCTCTGTGGGCCTTTTTTTCTCTGAGTAGGGAGCTGGCAGCAATTGACACAAGGCAGATCAGCTGTTCTTGTCAAACAAGCTGCGCATACCCATCACCACCACAGTATGTATCATAAGTAGGAATTTAAGCATGTGCTTAGCCAAGTTTACAAAATGGGGCCAGCTTATGACTTTAGGGAGCAAAAGTCATGTACAGCTAAAACATCAATCCCACATTTTAAATGCCAGATAGAGGGAGCAGCAGGGTCAATGTTTTCTTTCTGGAAACTCAGGCCAGTGGAGGTTCACTGCTGAGTCTAATTCTTCTTTAGCTCTCTCGCTTCTCCTTTTTGCAGTACTGATCTGGAAGAGGTTTTCAGCCAGTAAGAGGAGAACAGGAGTGGGGTAATGAGCAACCACACACCTTTCTCTTTGAGCAGTGTTGAGGACTGGGCCTAGAGGTTCAGCATGTGTCGAGTAAGAATTACAGGGAGGAGGAAAATGTAGTATCAAAACATAATAAACTTTAGAGTTATATAACAGCTTAAAAGTCTGGATGACTATTAGATGACATCAAAGACATTGGATGTGGCTGCTGTATAAAAATGTTGGTAGAAAAAATGTTGATCTTAACAGTTCATGTTCACTGCCTTTAATTTGCAGCTCCCAGTCATACTAGGGAAACTAAACTCATTGTTTTAATGGGACTACTCATTAAATATGGATTCAACACTACAGTATTAAACGCATCCAAACCTATTGTACACTTTTTGAAAGTCCTTGAGTAGTTTCATCTGAATTTCTTCTTCATACAAAGTAAATATATGGTTATGGTCTCTCTCAGCCGACTATAGCTTAGTCAGTACTCAATTGTACTGACTAAAAATTTCCAGGTCATTTAAAAAAAAAATCCATTATTTGAAGGAGGTTCAAATCTCCAAATTCAGTAGGATTATTGAAGTACCTATAAATACACAATCATATACAATAGAAGTCCCAATTTGATAAATACTTCATCAGAGGCAGTATACCTTTTACATAAATGTGAAGATTGTGATTGGATGACTCAGATGATACCTCCAAATATGGTACTTTGGGTCAAACTCAAAATGTCAGAGGTATATCACTAGTTCTCTTCAATATTCATTTAAAAGCTATGTAAATGACTCTGAAAACAAGACTTCTATTTTGAAAAAATAAAATATCCAGTTATATAGCCCTTGATTTATGAAGCTGACTTAGTTCAGTCCCAGCATATTAAATAAGCTTATTTAAATACTGTAATTGTTTATTTAAGATGTACTTGCAAAATATTCATTAAGGAAGACATGAAGTGCAGTGCCTCAAAGCTTATCCTTAGCCCTCTACTCTTTAACATTTGTATCAGTGATGTGGAGGTGACAGTAGAGGGAATGCATTTCAAGTGTGCATATTACAGACTCACCAATGAATTAATGTTAGGACAAAAGTGTCCACAAGGGATCAAAAAATTAGTGATGGAGTTGTTCCCAAAAATTGTGATGAAGTCAAAGCCCCACTCCTTTTCTACTGATTTTCTTATTTAATTAATGTTGATTGGGTGATCCTAGAACAGCGTGTTTTAACCTTGGCAACTTTAACATATGTGGACTTCAACTCCCATAATTCCCCAGCCAGCAAGTTCTACCTAAATGATTCCATAAACCTCTAGTGGGGAAATAGCCTTGCAGCTCAACGTAAAACATTCTGAGCTTCAAGCAGACTTCTCATCCTTCCACAGTTGTTGCTTTTAAAGAGATAAATCCTAAATTCTAAATGCCAGCAACACTCAAGATTTGCAAACATTGTATATATTTTATTCTCTAGACGTGTCCATATCTAAATCTAAAATGCAAATTAGCCTATGCAGACTAGCAAAGAGAGATCTTTAAATGTCTGAGTATTGATTAGGAGAGATATGTATTAGTTTGACGCTTTCTACAGGTCTGTGCTAGTTGGAGGTACAATATTCATGCAAGACCATTTAAAAACATTTGCATTATTTGTTGTATGTTAACTAATACTTCCAGAGAAAGTCACTAGAGGGAGTAGTTGATTTAAGTTCAAAATTGGGCATACAGTACAACAATTTTATATGTAGTTGTCATTTTCCGACCTACTTAGGCCTCTGTGTTTTCACACATCTTTTGCTTTTCCTATGGTAATTTACAAGCAGAAGCAATAGATCAGGGCTGTCAAACTCCCAGTACATGGGCCTGATGCATCATGTGCTGGCCATGCCCACACCTGGTTTATCAAAGGGGGAAAAGTCCTGATACGTCACGTGATGCTACCTTGACGTGAGTTTGACACCCATGTAATAGAGATAACTTGCAGCCCTACTGAAGATTATTGCAGTCATTAATGTATTAACTGCACTTGCAACACTTGAGGAATTAGATGCAAACAAAACCAAGATTATTTGGCTAATAGATAACATATCTAGTTGCCCCAGATTCCCTGTGCATCCCTATATAAAGCTACATTACCAGGAAAGAAGTTTATTGAGGGCTCATGTTTTCTAGTAGCTAAGAGGCTGATGCCATTTCTGCTGCGCTTTTCTGTTCCCCCATTGCTGAGCCAGAAGCAAAATGGATGATGTATCCACTAGGCTGCTCTGATTCGTGAGATTGAGATTAGAAATTGTAACCATATTGTTATAGAGGCCCACTAATCTGTGAATGCCAGAGGGAAGGAGCCAAGATTTCCACCCTGTGGCAAGAAAAATATCAGTACCTTAAATAAGCACCTGCATTTAACAATCTACGTTTGATTCTAAAAAAGGTGCTTTGGTGTTAAGTTCCTTAAAGCAGCTGCATCTTTAAGCTCAATACAGGGGG
>JANHFR010005877.1:22689-36860 GCA_032468015.1 Mimophis mahfalensis
ATCCTCTTTTTTTTGCAGGACAATGCACCTGCACACATGTCCAACATTCAGGCTGCCAAATTGAACACCCTGGGTTTCCAGTTGGTCCACCATCCCCCCATCTCACCTGACCTGGCCCTTTTGGACTGTTATCTCTTCCCAAATTCAAAGAAACACCTGAAGGGGCAACATTTTAAGGACATTTCTGACGTCAAAGATGCTGCTGAGAGCTGCTTTGCAGACCAACCAAAGGACTTTTATGTGAACGGTCTAGAAAGGCTGCAACTACACTGTACCAAGTGCATCAGTCTCAGGGGGAATATGTTGAATAAACGTGTTAATTCGTAACTCTGGCTCTCTCTCTTCTATCTGGGCAAAGCCAGGAACTTCTCAGCACCCCCTCGTAGCCCAACTAAAAGAAATTTCATTATTCTGATGGTGCCCACAGGCCTTTAGATCCAACACACGGGAACACCTGTCCCTGTACTAAATTAGAAATGGTATCTTTTTGATAAGATGATTACTAGATTGGGTGGGGGCTTCATGAATGAATTCCAAATGGCAATTCTAAGCATAAAACCAGCTCATGTTAATGTGAATTTAGTTTTTCCCCCCCTGTGGGCCTAAATGCTTCGTCAAGGATGAATTTTAGGGCTCTTTTCTTACACTTCCATCTACCCCCACCTCTGCCCATCACCATAATCCCTGCAGGCCAATTTGCCTGAATGGTAGGACACATGATTTGAAAGATAGGAGAAGGTGACAGCTTGGAAAGGATTTCTTCTTACAAATTCCCCAAGGCCAGGAAAGAAATGCCCAGTCAGCCTCTTTTGAGGTGACTTCCTCAGTGTGGACTCACAGGCAGAATATTCTCAAATAATTATCTGGTATCATCTTGTATCTGTTATAATTCAAACAAAGGAAAAACTGAAAAATGCTGGATTGCTGGATTTCTCTCTTTTTTTTTTCCAGGCAAAGGATTAAAAAAAATAAAGACTGTAATGTTGAGCCCACTTATTGGAGAATAAGCCTCACTAAAGTCCAAGAAACAGCATCTTAGATCAAGCCAAGTCCAAAGAATTCCTAGAAACCTGCCACTCAGACAAACCAGCCAATAGGCACTTAGATACCTACATGCCGCTCAAAAGAGAGACAAAAAAAGTCAAAAAGGAAGCAAAAAGTCTAAAAAGTCTTCCCACTAGCAATCAACACCCATATGAGCAGAGATTAATACTTAACCAACAATCAAGAAGTAAACAATGTTCCAATCAAGGAACTATCAGCGTAAACAACCTAATCAACCTAATCTCATCAACCTGACAAGGCAAGCCATTAGTATATAAAATAAGAACAAATACTACTCCCTGTCTAACACTGATGACATTACCTACTTTGGTAATGAAACATCAGCAAGAAAACCACCAGGGTGGGAGAGCACCAGACCCCACAGTTGCTTCTGTTTGGAAGTGACTTTGAAAATTTAATTCCTATTAGAGCAACTAAAAGCAATTGAATGTTTCACTGCTTGCAGCCCATGGGAACAAGCCGTCTTGTCACATTTGGAGAGGCTGGTGCATCACATTAATTGCTCCCTTTGGAGACCAGAAGCCTATATCCATGCAGGGGCATCATTTGGCTGACTGACAGGGAAGTGTCAAGTTTATGTGGGCTAATCCCTTTTAGCCTTGTGCAGATGAGACGATGACTGTGCCATTTCAAAGATGTTACCAAGTGCAAAAGCCATTTGCTTCCACGAAACTCCCACTCAGAATTACTTGAAAAATCTGCCCGACACATAAAAATAAAAATGCACTCTGAAAATGGGCTGCAGGAAAATAAAGGGCAGGCCTGTGCTATGAGCTTCCACAATTAGCTTAATTTTTTCAAACTTTCTTGGGAATTGTCAGGCATGCCTGTATACAGATAGTCCTCGACTTACAACCACAGCTGAGCCCAAAATTTCTGTTGCTAAGCTTGTTCAGCAAGTTTTGCACCAGTTCACAACCTTGCTTGCCACAGTTGCTAAGTGAATTGTTGCAGTTAAGTTAGTAACAGGGTTGTTAAGTGAATCCTGCTTCCCCATTGATGTTGCTTACCGGAAGGTTATAAAAGGCGATCACAACTCTGGACACTGCAACCATCATAAATATGGTTGCATATCACCCGGGGATGCTGCAATGGTCATGAGTGTGGAAAATGATGATAAGTCACTTTTTTGAGTGCTGCTGTAATTTTGAACAGTCACTAAATGAATCATTGTAAATCGAGGACTACCTATATTCTCAACTCCACCCAAAATACAATTCCTGTTATCACAAACTGGGTAACTCGTAGTAACAAAATAAGATAAAAACCACCTTAAAAGTCATAAAACTAAACACATTAAAAAAAAAAATCACTCTGGCACCGAAACAAGCTTGTTTGTGATTGTATCATGGCTGTATGATGCAATTGTGTTTTTGCCTCTGTAGGGTCTCTGTTTGGGGAATACTCTGTTAAAAGGAAAAATTATCTGGTGTTTTAATACTTTTATTAAAGTATTGAATAGAGTAGCTTTACTTAAAACCATTTCCTCTTTTTATAGATGCTTATGAAGAATCCAACTGATTTATTTCAAACAAATGCCACAGATTTAGTCTGTTTTTAAAACATAGAAGAAATTATTTTAAAATGTTAATTTTAATAATTATTTGCCCTATAATTTAATTTGGGAATCTTTCTATGGACAGCTAATTGTCTGGTTGATGTGTTTTTGATGGTACCAGCACAATGTATTTTTTGTATCTTTAAAATGAATTCAAAAGCTACTGATCCTAGTTCATACATGGACTTATTTGTTACAAATATTATATCTGTCTCCAATATACTTTGATGGTCATCTCCATACCAATCTTGTGGTGTAGACTGGGAATTCCAGGTACCACAGAGTGAGAGGATTGTAAACCTGGTTCCCTCCAATAACAGGCAGGCATTGATCTAACATCTTTGGCTTTGAAGCTAGAAGCACGCATGTTGCATCATTTTATCTCTGGTGCATTTCATTCTTTAATTGAGCTTTCAGTGTTTATCAATCGTATTTAGTGAGGTGCTGCAATTTATATAAATTTCTTCTGTAGGATTTTAATTAAAGTCATGATGGCCCTTTCAGGTAAAAACAAAATAACAAGCCTGGAATGCCCATTCAATAGCTAGTCAGAATTTAAAAATTTCTCCCGTTTTCTCCATCTTTGCTTCTGAACTTTTGAATGGAGGTCAAAGGCATGAAATCCCACAGGTCAAAAGTGATTTATTGCCTGAGTTTGCAAACCAGGCTGAGTTGGCTAATTTGAAGCTGAATAAGTTATCATCCTGTAGCCCTGGTGATTGGTTCAAAGTCTTGTGCGAACACTCATGCCAGGTTCAGTCCATAACACTCTGCTGATAACAGGTTAGTAGTTCTGCCAACAGAAAGTCCCTGTATCGCCACCTTGAACAGAAACCAATTGCTTACTGCTGGTCCAGATTCTCACACAGCAGTTAGAAATGAGGAAATTGCAGCAGCAGAAAAAGACCAGCGGAAGGACATTTGGAGAAATGCTGTTGATCTGTAGAGGAGGCGGGGTTGAATGTGGGAGCAGGTGGAAGTTGTTTACAGTCTTCTTTGCTGTTAAGGGTGGCTCAACATACTGAAAAAAAAGCAGCTGGCTGCAGAGGAAGGAGATCCAGAGGCTTTCTCAGGCAATACTTTTCAGGTTTGTAACCATAGTACAGCCAGGCAACCAAAGAACGCAGTCTTCGCTTGGGGAATACTAAAAATCCCAGTGTGTTTGTGTGTGTGCAGCCTTTCTCCTGTGGTAGGGCTTACCAAGTATCTGTGGTGTCTTTTGCAAGACCCAGGTCATAAATATATTCTTGGGCAACAAGCTTTGCCGGAGGAAGTAAAGATCCAACACTTAACAATGCACACACATGCTTTGTTTGTTGTAATCCTGATTAGTTTGGTGGTGGTTGGGGTCTTGTGATTGAAGACACTGTCTCCAACCTTGGCAACTCTAAGCCTATCGGACTTCAACTCCCAGAATTCCCCAGCCAGCAAAGCTTAAAGCTGCCAAGGTTGGAGGCCCCTGGGTTAAGATGTTATGAGGAGCCAGCTAGTACAGCCTATTTATAATTTGGGGGATTATGAGAGAGACTAAGATCAATGGGCAGCAACAGAAAGTTAATTTAAAACATTGTGTGATGAACATGCCCATATGTCAAATACAGTGGCCAGGCATCCCCCAGCAGAAACTTTGATAGTTATTTGCAGGAGGAACGTAAGTCCCCGCTTGTGCAAACAGGCAGATCACCTCATTTTATGGATAGCAATGATCTTCAAGCTTTGATTTAGAGAGTCTCTAAATCAGTATTTTTTTTTAATCTATCCATATCAGTACCTTGGTCAAATTATTTGGGCATGCTTAAAAATTCATATCCTGGTTTAGATTTGGCAGAACGGTGCCACCTCTCATTCCAAGCTAGCTAACTTTTCACTTCAACTAGCTGATGTTGCAATGAGTACAGGTAATCCTTTTTCAGCGATTGCTCATTCAGCAACCATTCAAAATTACAACAGTGCAGTCATGTGATGTTGCAGTTTATGACCATCTGCTACAAGGGAGTCAAACTAACGTCACGGTGGCATCATGTGACTTATCGGGACTTTCCCCCCCTTTACTAAACTGGGCTTCGGTGTGGGCAGCACATGAGGCATCTGGCCCACAGGCTGGGAGTTTGACAACCCTGATGTACTATAATTTATCTGTTGGATACTACTGTAGATTAGTACAGAAAGCAAAGTACTAAAGCATGGAATTTGCTCAATTGGCATAAGTTTAAGATCAAATTTTAAGCTCAAGCGCTAGTGTTATCTTTAACTTTTTTATATAATTTCAGTGGAAGGCATCTATTCTCCATATTCCTCATTGTGTGATAAGCTGAAGGGGGTATTGCAAAACCCAATGGAGTTCGGCTACTAATAAATTCAAATAAATAAAAGATTCCTTAAGACAACCTTTAAGCAATTGCAGCTCTACGGATGAATTCAAATTCCAGCTGAGTGACCAGCCAAAGGGCACACAGTAAATTTTTATTCATGGTACATAATATGCTCCATAAAGTTGCTGTAAATACTAAATTAGCAAATACTGAACCCTTGCCGCTAGAGAAAATTCTGGGTTAAGTTCCTGTGTGATCATAGCATTTCTGTCAGCCAAGCAATACATAACCTTGTTTTCTGTGTGGAGTCAATTGTCTTTCTATGTAATGAAGTTGCTATAGTAAAAGTAGTTTCCTGCCACCGCCCCCATTTTCTAAATTTAAGTATTGGTAATTGAATAACAAATGATTTTTTTTCAGTATGTACAAATGACAATTGTTTAGAATGTCCTTAACTTCCAGAATTGAAATATCACTCAACTCAAAAAAGTAGATTTTCCGCAAGAGACATTTTCTCGTATGTGTGTGTTATAACCTCACCCAGCGGGGTCACTAAGAAAAACAACTGTCCCTGGAATACATGGTGGTGGTTATTATCAGTTTCCAAGCTATAGGTGATGCAGATTGCTATAATCTTTTAAAGAGATTCAGGATGGATCAGTAAACTTTTGTTTATCTCAGTAGATGATGTTGGTTTACTTTACATCTTACTCTAACAAGATAGGTCTCCAAAAAGATTTCTGATACAATTCTAATAAAAATTACCATTTTTAAAAATTTCCTAAATGGCCTTTTACATTTTTGGTTTCTGTTTTGGGGGTTTAATTTTAATTTTTATGTTTTTCTGTAGGGATTCATGTTTTCATACTTAGCTCACAACCTTGAACTGGTGATCAGAGAAGCAGATTTAATCCAAAGATACCTGGTAACTAGCTTTAATTCATGAAGTTAGCACGAACATCCTATGGTTATGACCATGAGACTGATATAAAGGGGTAAATATAAGTTGGGGACAAGAGATTTAAACTTTATTTACAGGCTTCCCCTTTCAATTTCAGAGGCAGATAATAGTTGTCTAGAGTTGTCTGTGTTAGAGGTGATTGGATTGTTTGGTCATGTATCTGTGATAAAACAGGGCATAAGTCTGTTCCCATCAAATATAAAATATTTATTAAAGGGAAATAAAACAATAAAGATATAAAACCTTAACTAGGCTAACTAAGTATACTCCATGTATGCAAGTAAGGGTGTGTGTGTGTGTGTGTGTGTGTGTGTGTATGCGCGCGCGCGCGTAAGGGATAAGAAGAGCAGAAGAGAAGAGAGCAAGCAAGAGGATTTTTATTCTGTAGGAGGAACTTTTGCTCTGGCCTTATGTTATTGGTGGAGATGGTCAGATGACCTTCAGTGTGACTCAGCAATCATGGCCAGCAATATTCTGACAGTCTGTTTATCAAATTAGCGGGAAATTGGGCCATGTGAAGTTATTTCACTGGGAACTGCATTTAATGACTGCCTAAAGACCTTGGGTAGCCTTTGCCTATTTGTGGCTGATTGCAGCCCAGCTTGGTCCTGGTCTGAAAAACGTTGTACTGCCCTGGTGAAAGGACTGGAGAAATTGCTAAAAAAAAAAGAATCAAGGAAAATGGGTTAGTTCCCACCTGAAGACTTGTTTAAATTACAAAGTTTATAACTTATAACTCTTCCAACCAAGAAAACCATGACTTGTTGTAGATTCTTATAAAGTCTTAAGTTTATCAGGAAAATGGAAAGAATAATCATTCCATTAGTACAGGCCTCCGAATTGATGCTATCTGGGTATGTTGCAACCTCCATAATTCCCAGGCAACACAACAGGAGCATTTTGGCTGTGAGTGATTGGAATTGTATCCCTACACATCTCAGAGGCACCTGGTTAGGAAACTTTACTCCAGTGAAGTGTTTCTCAACTTAGCAACTTGAAGATGAGTGGACTTTACCTCCCAAAATTCCCCAGCCAGCCAGGGGGATTCTGGGAGTTGAAGTCCACATATATTGTCAAGTTCCCAAGGTTGAAAAACCATGCTTTAAGGAGCACAGATAGTCCTTGACTTACAACAGTTCATTTAATGAACACTCAAAGTTACAACGGCAATGAAAAGGAGTGACTTATGACTGTTTTTCACAGTTACAGCCTTTGCAAGCATCCCCATGATTATGTGATCAAATTTGAGATGCTTGGGAACTGGTTCATACTCATGACTGTTGCTGTGTCCCAAGATCATGTGATCACCATTTTGCGACCTTCTGACAAGTAAAATGTCAGCGTTCTAAGGAAACTTCCCCATATCCCTTCAGCACTCAGAGACAACGTCCATCCAAGTAAAAATTTTATTTAGAGAAGTCATGTTGGCACATCTGGGAAAAACCAATCTAAAAGTTCCGGGTTTTCCTTGCATAATTGAAAAACCGAAATCCATCCCCTGCACCCTCAGTCCATCACATTGTCTAATCACAATTCACCCAAACTGGAGATTTTCCTCCAACCCTTCCCATCGCAGGGGCAGAGTGCATCGGCCTTGACACTGAAGAGGAATGTTGTTATGTGTAAACTACCATCACACTCTCAAATCCCGCCTCCCTAATTCCCAGGCACAAATCTGTGACAGCGTAGAAGCATCCAAGAAAAATAGGTTCTAAAGCTGACACAAAATCAACGGGGGGAGGCCAGATTCACTTAACAACCAGGTTACTACAGTGTCAACTGCAGTGGCCGGGAAGGTCATAAAATGGGGCAAAACTCACTTAACGAATGTCTCACTTAAAAAATTTTGGACTCAATTTTTTATTTTTATTTTTTTAAATTTTGCTTCAATTTATATGCCACCCTTCTCCAGAGACTCAGGGCAGCTTACAACCTAATGCATTTATAGCAATAGCCTTCATTCTTTGTATATATCTGCTTATTAGGACAGCCCCCGCCCCAAGCGGTGTTTTACAAAGTCAGCTTATTGCCCCCAACAATCTGGATCCTCAGTTTACCTACCTTGGAAGGATGGAAGGCTGAGTCAACCTTGAGCCTATGAGATTTGAACTCTCCTTAATTGCAGTCAACTGGCAGCTAAGTGCTACATAACAGCACTTTAATCCGCTGCACCACCGAGCCTCTTGGTGGTTGTAAGTCGAGGACTGCCTGTATGTGCTCAGTTTATAGGTTAAGTGAGGTATGTTGGCGTGTAATTCGTATCCAAATTCTTTCACCCCAAATGCTCATAAATTACTACTGCAAAAGAGAAAAAGATTGATCTTGCTTCTCTTTCCTTGAGTATCCATTTCCTTTCATGTGCTACTGGTGGCCAGCGGTGGGCAGGTAGGATAAGTCCCACAGTGCAGAGAGCAGCAGAGAATAGGGATTGCAAAGGGATTGTTGGCTTTGATTGAAATGCAAAGTGGTTGGGTAGAGGGGGTTGAAGGGGGGGGGGCGCTGTTCACTCTGCCTTCTCCAAGCCTGGCTGCTTTAGGGTAAACTCGTCATCTGAAAGAGGCCTTTGTGCCCAGCCCCCTGTGTTGCATGCCAGCAGGTAGCCATTGTTAAGATCAGCAGAGCAGGGTCAGAGTGGAAGGAGGCAAAAATGACTTCTGTTGTCATACAGAACAAGAATCTTCAGAGGCCTTGTCTATGGCAACTGGGCAGAAACCACGGCTGGCTTTCCCAGCTTCAAAAGGGACTTTTCTGCTCATTGTTAGCTTCTTTTGGAGGAGTTAAGATGCCTGTATCAGCAGAGGAGGAGGAATGCAGAATAAGAAAAGGAAATAGGCTTATCTAGTCCTGTTTGCTATCCTTCCTGCCATGGCTTTGATCTTATTGAGTTTCATAACATCTCTCTGGTCTGTTTGGATACTCAGGCGAAGACTTCCAGTTCCCTCTCTTCGGTACTCATAACCTTTGCATAGGTGAACATATAATTATGACCTCATATAAATTTAGGATCATGGTTAAATGCTACACGCACCAAGCATCTATATTTGAACTTCTGTAGCAATTGCTTTAATAGTTTTCTTATCTCTTCTCTATTCTCTCTCTATATAAAAAAAGGATATGTGTGTGTGTGTGTATGTTCCAGCATAACTCTGGAATGGCTTGAGCAATTTCAACCAAACTTCGTACACAGATAACTTACCGTTTGGGAACAAACACTGTGGGGGTAAGACACCCCTAACACCTGTCTGGGGTCCCTGTACCCTAAAAATAATGTTGCGGCTTCACAGTACTCCACAAGGGGGTCCTGCTAACTTGCGACACTGAGAGAGAGCAGTGTGAGGCCCATAGAGCTACTACATCTAGCCCTAGGCCTGACTACAGGATTTTCCTGTCTAATACAGCATTCCCATAAATCAATACCCTGGCGAAGCCGGGTTATGTGCTAGTCAGGAAATAAAATCCAGGATTCCTATAAATAAGAATAATAATTACTAATTGTGTTATCCTTTAATTATATCTTACCTGGTGCTATGAGATATTTTTCTGGTAGTTCATCCCAAATTGTTGCATTGCCTTCATTATTTTTAAATTTCACAGTGTGACACTCCAACTGATGCTTTCTAAAAGGCTAAAGAGATTGCCATGAATCTTAGATACATTGGTTTTTGTTTGAAGATTATTTCCAACATTTATGATTCTATGCCATAATACTGTCTAAGATTCTGTTTAAAATACTCCATTTTCTCTAGGCCTTATTTAAGAATGTGTTGCCCATCTGCCTAATCAGGCAGATCAGGAAATGCTGGTGATTGCAGATTTAGTCAACTAGTAATATTGGAGCAGTGGTACAGATCAGCTAAAATAGCATTTGGGAAATGACATGTTTAAAGTTGCTTCTTTACTAAATCATTCTGCTTTGGGAAAGTTTATGTACTCAGAAAAGATGTTTTTGAGGTCTCATTCCAAAAAGCAGAACCTAAGCCCTCTAAGGCAATGGTTCTCAACCTGGGGGTCGAATGACCCTTTCACAGGGGTCGCCTAAGACCATCAGAAAATACATATTTCAATACAAATACAGGTGTATATGAAAATAATTTTGTGGTTGGGGGTCACCACAACATGAGGGACTGTATTAAAGGGTCGTGGCATTAGGAAGGTTGAGAACCACTACTCTAAGGGTTCTTTACCTTGAACTATCTTAATTAAATAAACATGCAAATCTTTTGTTGCAAAGTTTGTTGACAAGATATCATGAACCCAAGAAATTTGAATAAATGTTCCATGAGTATTTGTGCTAAATAAACAATTGGAAAGATATGCCTAAAAAGAGTGGCCATTTTAGACTGATACATGTCTGAAATGAATTATTTCAGTTTCGGCTGACATTACGGTACTGTAAAGCCCTATTCTAGTAAACCTAATCCAATGCACTGAAGTTTTTCCTAGTACCATAATTGCTGCTATTTTCTTCTATCTTACTGAGCCATAATGTGATTTTACCTTCAGCTACTGCAAACAGACTGATAACGCATCCAGATTTCTTCTCTCCAGGAAATATAGGTCATCCTCAACTTACGACCACAATGGAGCCCCAAATTTTTGTTGCTAAGCAAGACAGTTAAGTGAATTTTGCCCCATTTTACGACTTTTCTTGCCACACTTGCTCAATGAATCACGATATTTGTTATGTTAGTAACACAGTTGTTCAGTGAATGTGGCTTCCCTATTGACTTTGCTTGTCTAAAATTCACAGAAGGTGATCCCACGACCTGCAACTGGCATAAGTATGAGTCACTTGCCAAGCATCTGAATTTTGATTGTGTAATCATGAGGATGTCGTAAGTGTTTGAATCCTTACATTAATATTTGAATCTCTAAAACTTACCGTAAGTCCTTCAGTTTTAAGCAGAGAACATGTTTTTGAAAACAGGTATCTCGGAGTTTTCCATTTGTTTCCTATACTTAAGAAAATTTAGATTTTTTTAAAAAAGAGCATGGTTTGCATTTGTGTCTACGTTTTCTAGGTGTGTCCCTGTAGCAATGAAAGTGGTTGTTTGGCATTTCGGAGGCTGGCTGATACTCTTTTTCAGTTGCGTGTCCTTATGTGTAACCGTCCCATTGACTGAACGGGAGAAGCTACTTCAGATGGAGAGTGCACGGCGTCCAGGTGGCAACCTTATCCTAAGACCACAGGAAGAAAATTTCAACAGCAAGCTCATGCAACTGAAAAAAACAGAAGTGACACGAGCTATGCAAACTGGGATATTTCCACCGGCTATGCATTTCTTCAAAGCTAAAGATTTCATTGAACAAAGTGCTGTGTTTGGCATCTTGAAAAAAATGCCCAAAGGTAAATAATTCCTGATTTCCTCTGCATCTCCACAAGTTTCATGCTAAGTAGATAATTTGGTTGGTTATATTGTTGCCCGTGGACTAAAATAAAGTCTACAAAATAGAAGAATTGTGACTATTATAGAAAATCTGCTTCTTTCCAACTGTAGAGCTTTTACCTTCAAAAAAAGGTCTTTATCAAAATTAGTTGCAGAGTTGTTGTTTTTTTTACAGTTTTAGGTAAAATCATTTTCCCAATGTGTTTGAGTGTTCCAGTTAAGGTATAAACCATGGACTCAAATGCTGAGTGTTTTCTGTCAATATTTACATGATGTTAGTTTATTATGCAAAACAAAAAAGTAGAGAACTAACCTACTTCTCTGTGCCTAATTATATTAATAAGAGATAATGGCATAATAGTAAGTGAACATATTTGACAGTTACAGATCTCCCCCCCCCCCCTGTTTCTTTTTCTGCCCACCATTTACTGCAGTGGTTCTCAACCTGTGGGTCATGACCCCTTTGGGGGTCGAACAACCCTTTCATAGAGGTCGCCTAAGACCATCGGAAAACATATATTCGCGCCAACCCCATCACATACACCCCATACAAATACAGTTGGGGATCACCACAACATGAGGAACTGTATTAAAGGGTTGCGGCATTAGGAAGGTTGAAAACCACTGATTTACGGCAATAAATAATATTTATTTATTTATTTATTTACTGAATGGCATACATCATGCCTGTCAAACTGGTGGCCCGCGGGCCGGATGCGTCACATGCAGACCACACCCACCTCAGCTCTGCAAAGGCAAAAAACGTTGTGATACATCACATGACGCAAACAAATTGGACACTTGTGGGCATTCATGGACTAGCAATAAAAACAATATTCCCACATCTTTTCCTGGGCTTGTAATTGACCCCTTTTATTTAGTTGCTTCTTTTGCTTTCGGTCTTTATCGGTTCATAGGAATTAAAAATAGTTCCTTTTTGATGGCTGACTGTAGCTGATCTGCATCTTTGGAAGGCTTATGAGGCATTTGCTTCCAACAAGCAAAGTCAATGGGGAGAAAACCAGATTCACTTAACAACTGCAGTGATTTGCTTAACCACTGGGGCAAAAAAGGTCACAAAACGGGGCAAAACTCCCTTTACAACTGCCTCACTTAGCAATGAAAACGATGGGCTTAATTGTAGTTGTAAGTCAAGGACGACCTATAGTAGCTTCCAAGGGTGGTCTTTGGGTCACCTCCTCCACGCACACAACTGACTGCCCTAGCTCTATTTTCTCTCTTCCACTGATACCTACCGTCTGGGACTTAAGCATTTCTCTTATACCTCCCTGTAATACAGGTAAAGGTCTTTGCTGTCTTAAAATCCACGGGGACAGTCCATAAGGATGGAATACAATGAATAAAGAAGTTTAACTCAGGTCAACAACTTTGAGTTTGTCTTTTCACTCCATGGCTTGGCCTTCCCGTACCGCAGGGTTTTGTTAAATGGGTTATCAGATAATGTATGCCTAAGGTCCTTAAACATTTTGAAGAAATATTAATCCCAAATGATAAACCAAATTAAAGATCTTGGATCATTTTAACATCTAAATTGGAACAATATTAAACCAGGCAATTTCTCCATTACAAGTTATTACATATGGACATCAGATTTGTTTAAGAACTACACTATATATCAGGGGAGGGGCAACTAGGGCAACTTTATGACTTGTGGATTTCAATTCCCAGAATTCCTGAGCCAGCCTTACTAGGAATTTTGAGAGTTGAAGTCCACAGGTTGCAAAGTTGCCATCGTTGCCTTACCCCTCCTATATATTCTCTGCGTGATTCACCGAACAAGTTCTAATTCACACCTTTGTTCGTGGCAAACTGGCTTGAGAATTCTGGGAGTCGAAGTCCATATACCTTAAAGTTGCTAAGGTTGAGTCCAGGAATTCTATTTTGAAATAATGTCTATTTAATGGAATGGGTGCACAGCCATCCATTTACCAAGATATTCAGTTTGGGAACAATAATCTTAACAATACCTTTCTGCCCTGTTTTTCCTCATGCATGATAGTACTGATAAATCTGATACTACAGTATGCAGATTTTGCATAGTAAGTATTTGTGTTATGACCACCGACCACTATTCTTGTCATTTTTGGTTTAAAAGGTTTACATGGCTATTTTTGTTAGTCGCGGAATCTCTAAATGTAAGATTCTGAAGTAACTTTGGAGATCAAATAGTCCAACTTTCAACCCAGTGTAGTGATCTACTACAACAGCATCTCAATAAATGCTATCCATCACTTTTACGAATTGCCAAATCATTCAATTCCACTGAAAATTTTATCCTGAAAAAAAAAAAATCCAGGCTTGAGTTACCAGAACTTGTGATACTTCATAGTAGTTTTTTTTAAAAAAGTGGTTTCCTTGAATTCTTATCTCAAGTTTGGGACATGTTTGCCTTCATATGCATTTTATCCAAGACTTTTTTGAAATCTGTCTTCAGTAACTTGCAGTGAGATCACAACACATAAAGAAACTAAGCAGGAAAATAAAGTCTTAGAAACAATAGCAATAGCACTTAGACTTATATACCCCTTCACAGAGCTTTACAGCCCTCTCTAAGCTGTTTACAGAGCCAGCCTATTGCCCCCAACAATCTGGGTCCTCATTTTATCTCATTGCATACTGTATTTATTTATTTATTATTTATTAATTTGATTTTTATACCGCCCTTCTCCTTGTGGACTCAGGGCGGTTCACAGCCATATTAAAAGCAACAAAATACAAAAGTTAAAAAATGGTTAAAACAGATTAAATATGGGCTGAAGACTAAAAGTACAATATTTAACCAAATTAAAACCTCCGTTAGGCCAGACCAGCCTGTTGAAAAAATAGGGTCTTTAATGCCCGTCGGAAAGTCCGTAGGTCCGGGATGA
>JANHFR010005879.1:0-12369 GCA_032468015.1 Mimophis mahfalensis
CGATGGTCTTAGGCAACCCCTGGGAAAGGGTCGTTCGACCCCCAAAGGGGTCCCGACCCACAGGTTGAGAACCACTGCACTATACCAAACTGGCTCTCCTATAGTTTACATGTTTTATTTCCCATTGTTCATATTGTTCAGTGAAATTACTTAAATGTGTTAATTATATAACACATCCTGGTGTTTAGTTCATAACTTGGAGGGTTGTATGTAAAAATTTGCATACAGTAGTCTTTATGCTGTCTTCAAGCTGTAGAATATCTATTAAGCAATTAATTACATTTTTAATACTTAAGTTTTTTGCAACAGGAAACATTTGAGCAAATCATAAAAATATCTGTCTTGATCTAATGGATGGAGACACCAATTCAAAAATGTAATAAAATAGTTAACTGCTTTGTCTCTGTACTGAAAAATGCATTATTAAAAAGTCTGTATAAAACTGGCACATTTTAGAAATGCAGACTCTAGAAGATGAGAACAAAACTGTTTCTCAACTGGATTTTCATTACTCAATTGCATGACTTATTTAAAAATCTCCTTTACTGGTAGAGCCAAAGGACTGCAGATTTTATTAAAATGTAAGTACTTACTCATGAACATAAAATGTTATACTTCTAAGATAACTATTGTTACTTAGAATGGGTTAAACCTTGACTACCTGAACGTATTTTTCATTTGTACGACCTAATGAAAATTCTGTAGGTTCAATAATTATTGCAATAAACAAGGATTGGAAACCTCATATTGAAAGGTGGTTTGCATTAACTATGGTTTACTATTACATAATAGCATGCATCAAACTTATTCTTCACACCATACCCACTTATCTATACCTTAAATCAGAAAAGATGCCCAAAAGTTAAGAAGATACTCCAATCTTTAATTCTGTCAGACAACACAACAAAGACGCAAAGCTCTCCTTAAAAACAAGCAAGCAAGCAGACAATTGGAAAAAAGATGAAGAAAAGAAAAATTATTGCTTTGGCTTGCCAAGTAAGATAATGATTAATAACAAAAATGAATTTAGATATTTTACAGATAGCCACACCTGATATTGAGAAAATAATTGTGATAAAGGGGTTAAAAGCCTAAGACTGGGGAAAACAAGTTGAAAACCACTTATAATCATGGAAGCTCACTTTTGATTATGGGCTTGTTTCTCTCTCAGGCTAACCAATCTCAAAATCATGAAGAAAATAAAATAAAGGATATAGCAACAGCACTCAGGCTCATATACCGCTTCACAGTGCTCTAAGGGCACGTAACCCTGGCTAAGTGATTTACAGAGTCAGCATATTGGCCCCAACAATCTGGGTACTCATTTTACCAACCTTGGAAGGATGGAAGGCTGAGTCAACCTTGAGCCTCATAAGGTTTGAACTGCCAAATTGCAGGCAGCTGGCAGGCAGCAAAAGTAGCCTACAGTATTGTACTTTAACCACTGCGCCACCATAGCTCATAACAGTAAGTTTCTTTGAGTTCCTAGAGAACGATTTGTATGAAAATTAACAAAGGAAACAAGGGGAAAATATGTCAGGAAATTAAAAAATCATGCTTAGCATAGAAATATGAATAAATCTTTTTCCTCCCTCCTCTTCATGGTGTTAACACAATGAAGTGAAACTAAAACACAGGACAATTAAAGACTGAGAACAGAAATTATTTCTTTATATAATTGATAGTTTAATAGCATCATTTGTCCTCATTGCCCAACAATTAATTGCTTTAGAAAGGCCCTGGAGAAATTTACCGATGGGATAACTTGTTATTGGTTGCTAGCTTTATTAGCTTCAGACTACTTCCTGAATCATTGCAGGTGCTACTAGCTCCCAAGCAACAGTAGAGAAAAAGGACAGGCTGTTTATTAGTTTACTGAACAAATGTGTTTTGTCACCATAGGTAGTCCCTGACTTCTGACTATTTGTTTAACGAAGTTTCTAAATTATGATTGCCTTAGAACAAGTGACTTATGATCTGTCCTTGAAGTTATGACCATCATATCAACCTGTGGTGACATAAACACAATTTGGGGACTTGGCAATTGGCTCACATTTACAATGGTAAATCATGTGATCACAATCTGTGACCTTCCCAGCTGGCTTTCAACAAGTTGTTGCTTAACGATTGTGGTAAAAATAGTTGTAAAATCAGGTCACATGATGAGTCATTTAATGACTGCATCACTTAGTAACCAGCATTTTGGTCTCAATTTTGATCATAATTTGAGAACTGTGTATAACACAGAAGGATGGATTAAATGGTATGGTCTACCAAGATTCTTATGTTACAAGATATGAAGAAAGGAAGGCTGGTTGATTCATTGATAGATAATGACCATATCCAATCTTAGATTTTCACCATGATGATCTGTTTATAGTCTGGTCCTTCAGATTTTCCAATGGTGCATCCACTGCAATTTTAACTGAGTTGATCCACTTCTCTGCTGAATTTTCTCTTTCCTTCCACCTTTCACCAAATTATAGTTGCCCAGAAACAAAGGTCTTCATATAATAGGTCAAAAATATGTGAATTTGAGCCTGGTCAACTGTGTCTTGAATGAGAACTCTGAATTGATTTGTTCAATGATAAATCTATTTGTTTTCTTGGCTGGTTGTGGCATTTTCAAGATTTTTTTCCCCAACTCTGAAGTTCAAAAGCATGAATACTCCTTTAGTCCTGCTTCTTCAACTTCCACTTAATAATAAAACTGCCTATTTAAAAGCATCTTGCTGATTTTTTCATTGTCTTTTTTTCTCTGCTTTGGCAACGAATTCCTTTCCTTCCCATCTGCTCATTAACTAGCTTTGTATCTGGCTGCCTAGCTGCACTGTAGTTTTGTTTTTTTTTTAAATCTACAGATTTACTACATTCTTCATAGCTCATGGCACAGAAGTTCATATTTTATCTTAGCAGAATATAGGCATATATATTTAATTGTTAGCTGACTAAATGCAGAAGAATTATAATACTGCATTATTGGATAAAGATTCTACTACTACAAATTTTATCTCATGGGCAGAAAACCCTGACTACTTCTGAAAGGTGAGTGTATGTATTTATAAACATGTGATAGATTAACATCCACAAGTTACAAACTATTCAAGAAGTGATTAACATTCCAACTTATTTGCTGACTTGATTCTAATAAAGGTATTCAGATAATCAACATGTAAATTGATCCATTTAGGTTTGCATTACTCAACACAATCTACAGTCAAATTAATTCTAAATTCCCTCTGCGTTGTATTTGTTTAACATTAAATCACAGTCTCATTAAAAGGAACGAGACCACACGACCAGGAAAAAATACTAAAAGAGAGTCACACTAACTACACAAATATTTTTATATCGTTTTTCCTGGTATGATTCCCCTTAGGCACTTTGAAAAATCTAAACATTTATATATTCTTGCTGTATTGAAGATTTATATATGATCACAATAATGAGAATCAATTATCAAGTTTTTGAGGTGGTAAAAATGCATCCTCAGGCTAAGCGTTGTGAACCAAGGGCTCTGTTTAAAAATGAATAAACAGCAAAAGAGATGAAGAAAATATTATATGACTGTTTTCTCAAAGCAGGTGATCAGCAAGGAAGCACATTTAGAGGACTGTTTGAAAATTTGGTAGCAGGGCTGCAAAGGAAATAATGGGTAAAGCTTTTTAAAATTTAATAATAGCATTTATTTATTTATCTTGTGTCCCGCCTTTATTATTTTTACAAAAGATGGCAAACACATCCAACATATCTTCCTCCCATTTTCCCACAACAACAATCTGTGGGGTTTATTTATCATATGGCATGTGTTAGCCAGGGGTCACTGAGCTGGCTGGTTGCGTCTGTGAAAGGAAATTTTTGGGGGGCCATATTATCTTTACCTGCGGGATGCCTGAATGCTGGTAGGCATTCAGGGGAGGGGCCTTTCTTGTCCCTGTGCAGTTTATTTGCTCACAGGAATCAAGCCACTGACCTCAGCAGTGTGCAGGCCCAGCCGCTTGCCATATGAGCCACTGCAGCCTCTTACCTGTGAGGTGAATTGGACTGAGAGAAAGTGATTGGCCCAAAGTCACCCAGCAGGCTTTCGTGGCTAACTTGAACTCATTGTCTTCTGATTTCTAGCTTGGTGCCTTAACTACTAGACCAAACTGGTAAGGACAGGTTTTGATCTTTATATATTTTTTAATGCTGAAGATTCAGGCAAAAGTATTAAGGTTAAGTGAACTTAGATTTATTGCTTTTATCATAACTCTTCCCTCCCTTTGTACCCTTTTTTTGTTGAGCATAACATGCACATAATTTGTTGTGAATTAGTGCTGCCTGTCAAAGCCTGATAACTGATTATACACAGATTTTCAGCCTGGAGAAAAAGTCAAGGTGGTATATTAAGGGCAGTACATCAGAAATTGTTTGTAGTTGAATTTTACATGTTACCGGTGGCGGGACTGCATCCTCTCAAACAGATGTTGTTGAGTCCAACAGTTTAATGGTATAAGTTAAGAACATGGAACTGCCTCTATAGCAAACACTTTCCTATTGCTTACACAAATTATTATATAATTTGAATTACACAATTCAAAATAAGAAAACCCTGATATCTGAAGTCAGTATCTCCCACTGCTCCCACTGCTCAGTATCTCCCACAGGTGGGACAGCCCAGTTTACAACTTTATAGGGCAGTGGTTCTCAACCTTCCTAATGCCGCGACCCTTTAATATAGTTCCTCATGTTGTGGTGACCCCCAACCATAACATTATTTTCACATACACCTCTATTTGTATTGAAATATGTTTTCCGATGGTTTTAGGCAACCCTTGTGAAAGGGTCGTTCGACCCCCAAAGGGGTCGCGACCCACAGGTTGCGAACCACTGTTATAGAGCTATAAAACCAACCACCCAAAATGTCATACAAATATGGCGGATTCAACTCCAACATTAATTGACAACTTCTTCTATTAATATACATATCCATGATGGTTAAGAACGAATAAACGACTGTGCTGCAGATAGATATTCATACATTGGAAAGCATGGATATATTTATAAAGCTGAACACTAACAGCTTTGTTTTTTACACTAACATAGCCTGGTGATGCATTTTATATTGTAGAGAACCAAGTAGGCAGTTTCTGTTTAATAATTCAGAGAATCCTTGATTTATGACTGATTGCTTAGCAATCATTCAAAATTATGATGGACTTTCTAGATGTACTTATGACTTGGATTCAAAGTGCCAATGACTGGATTAACACCTCCCCTTGTCATGTGATGGTATTTTGGGGTTTTGGCAACTTAGCCTGAATTTACAGTAGTTTGCAGTGCCTTGTGAGCATGTAACTATGATTTAGATTCCCTCCCCTCTGGAAACTGGTGTCTGCTTCCAGTTTTTCACATAAAATGGCCATTGCAGACAATGGATTCACTTAATCACTGCCACAGCCACTGGGGAAAAGGTAGTAAAATCAGGTGCGGTCACTTGATGATCTGCTTAACCACCAATGTGACATCTGGCCATAATTTGAGGCTCAATTGTAACCATAAAGACATAAATGTTGTACAGTAATATTTTTCAAAACAGTGGCAATAAAGGTAGAGAAATAAGGTTGGTGAAATCAAGGCAGAGAATGCATGTCTCTTTATACTAGGCATAAAGTAAGTATTTTGAACAGAATATGCCTATAATTCCTGGATCGTATAAACTTCTGGCCAAAAATAATCCAAATTCCACATTGAAAATACTGTAACACTGTTAAAGTTTTGCTGTCCTTTATACTACATTTTGCCTGAGATCCTATGACTGATACAGTTCTCTTGTCTGTTCCAATGCTGCGAGCACTATATTCTTGTCTAATTGATCCTTTTCCATGCCACGATGCAGACATTTCATTTCCTGCTGCTACAGTCTGCAAAGAGTATTTTGGATGCAATTTATTTCCGGATTCTTTGTTATATGGCGAGACCATGATGCTGTATCATCGTCCAAAGACATTTTATCACTTTCAATAAATAATATCTGCTGGGTTAAGCAGAAATACTATATTCCTACATGCAGGAGTTGTTGGACAGTTAAAATATTTAATTTTAAGAAAGAACAGTTCTTGATCTACTCATCCTTGCAGTATGACCACTCACTCACTTAAAAGTCTTTAAAATGGATCATCCAAGGATAAATTTATCCTTAATTTTTACCTTTTCCTGATTCTCTAGTCATACCAGAAGAGTTCAGATAAAAAATTTCAAGGCTAGCAATAACAGCAACTAGTGATGGCAAATGGAAAATTCAAAAGATTCATTTGACCTTTATGATGCCACAAATCAAATCAAAAGACTTTCATCCATCTGACAGGTGCCTAATGATGTGGTGCAAATTTCCTGACACCACTTTCTCTCTTCTTCTTTGTTTAAACATAACAAACAGTAAATTTAGGCTGAGAACAAGAACCAAAACTCAATGACAGGGAATATAATTTGCATGCAAATTCTAGAATCTTATCTCAGAAATCTCTATGACTAGGAAAAATGATTTCGACACCCTGGTTAATGGATAATAATAATTACTTCTTTTAGAGAAAACAACACTGAGTTAGATAATAGTCAGACATAACTTAAGACAGTTTCATATACTGGAATGGAGAAAAAAAAACCTAGCTGGAAAATCTGACTCCAATATATCCATCTGATAATGCTCAGAACTTCAAGCTTTTGGAAAAGTGCAGTATTTCAGCCTTTAATAATCTTCCTGACTTCTGTCCCCGCCTTCCTAACATCCATCATGTGTGAGTGAAGGTCTCTGGGGTTTTTGCAAAGCTTTTTCCATGTTGCAATTAATATCTATGTACACATAGAAAGCCAATGAGTTTTCAGAAGGTATGAAAATGTGTCCAAGTGAGCCTATAAACAGCAATTCTGCTCCCTTGGGAGGCTTCAAGTACTTCAAGAGTAATGTGAGCAAGGGTCTTCATGGAAAAGAAGAATCACGAGGGGAGGTTTCCTGTCATCTGCCTCTAGAAAAGAGTGTGCACTAAACTATAATGTTCTGAACAAAAATGAAATGGCCAATCTCATCCTAATTCTCTATTAATGTGGAAAACTGACAGTGTTTGAATAATGCTCCTAAAAAGCAATTCAACTGGGGTGTATAGCAGTATTTATCTTTCACCGTCAACACAATAACCAACATTGAGAAAATAATGTTTAGAATGTCATGAAAAGAATAAGCACAGACACATCACAGAACCAACTCAGAAAGGAAATGAAGCTTTGGAAATAACCCTTTGTGTGGTTCAGCACTGGTTTCTTTAGAGCTGAATGTTTCAGGAATGTTTTAGAAGTGCTTCAGACATTATGCATGCATGATAACAGCATTTCTCTATGATTAAAACAGCCCCACTTTTTATGGCTACTGTGCAAGCCCCAATAACACTTGTAGCTGCTTAAGAAGCAGATTTGTTTTAATGAATAGACTTTTAAAGCAGCTACAGTTACTTTATAGAGTCATGTAGAAGGCTGGAAAAGTGTGGCTACTTTGATGAATAGGAGACAGATATAGCAAGGATTTCTGAATAATTTTCAAATGCAGAGAGCCATTGTCCATTGCACCTCTGAATTCTGGTCACTGTAATATTTCCATAATGATGGTTTTCCTATGACTAAGCTTACTACACTGCTACCCAGAGTTTTTTGGGAGTTGGGCGGCCTAGAAATCTTATTAATAAATGAATTAATAACAAAACATTTTCAACCTGCTGAGTGAAAAATTCTTTCATAGGCTGCAATAAGGAAGCATCAAAATAACTGCAGCTCAGTCTTTGGTAGCCTGAAGTGAAAACAGCAGGTAGGGGAGAACCTTTAGAGGGCATTTTGCTTAGTTCTAACTATCATTTTAAAGGATTTTACTGTGCATAAGATTTTTATTTAAAATAAATAAATATGAATAAACAACAAATAAATAATAAATAAAAATCCTTGGGTTTTTTGTAAGGTTGATGAGCAAGAATGAGAAAAAGAAAAAAGAGCCTAATTGGCAGAAGTGGGAAAACATATAGATATGCCACACAGATGAGCAGGAAGAAGAGGAAGAATGGCATGTAGAGCCTGAACATTTTTAAATATTGAAACCAATGGCTGTAAGTATTAGTCATGCATCTATTTGTGCAAAATGTATCTCAATCCCGGAGAACCTTTTTAAAAAAGTAAGGTTTGCCTCCAAGCTGCAAGCTTGTTTGACCTACAGCAAACTAGTCGGCCTTGAACCCACATTTAAAGTGCTAAAAGCTTCACTTCAAATAGATGTGTCAATAGGATCAGATCAGTACTGTAACATTCCATTAGCACAAGACATAGCAAAGTTAAGGTTGGCCACATCCAAGAAATTTGAGAGCTGAGAAAATGCATGATGATAGCATATATTAACCAGAGTAAAGATCTGTGATAGGCAATGAGGGTATATTTCATTAGGCAATAAAGTTCACAGGTCAACCCCCAATTCCAGCAGGGCCCCCCATCACTGTGCCCTTTCTAAAATCCCTATTTTTATTTGCAAATCTATTTCAGTAGTTCACTTAATGCTCTGTTAAAAATAACCATCCCTTTAAAGCTCTCTAAAACTAAAGAATGATATGTGTCTTAATTTCCTATCTTTCTCAGCAAATCTAAAAAGAAAAAGAAAAAACCAGAAAGAAATTGCCCAAACTAATTATTTATGAAGAGTGGCTTCCCTTTCTGAACTGCCAGGCTCGAAGGAGTTTTCTTTTTTTTAACCCTAACCCTTATTTAGAACAGATAGTTGTTTTCATTACAGTTTAGACTGATGCTCTCTTTCCCAAATATGTCCATTATTACAAGATGGTTGAAGCAGCAAATTGAGGCTTTCGTCATGTGAAACAGAAGAATGAGTATACATGATATTTGGCTTTACTGCCTGTTCTGTCTTTATTTTTCCTTACAATTTTTGCCTCTTCTTCCTACACCAGTTTTCTATCTGAAGCAGTGTCCATGTGGTAATAAATGGCCTTTAATCTTCAGACACTTAGATGATTCAGAATTGCTAAATATATTGATGGAAGAAAGGGAGAGAGGAAGGAAGGAAGACACTGGTGAACAAATACTGCAATAGAACACAAGGTGGTCATACTGACATCAAAACTTAAAATGACCAGAATAGTAAAAATAAATGGCATATTTTCAAGGAGACACTTCAAAAAGGTATAACAATGTTAATTTCCTGAACAACAATAGTATTAAGAGGCTAGTTAATATATCTGGATGCACAGTCTTCTCTGGTCTAAAATACAGAAGGCCTGTGAATAATGTTCCAGGATCTCACTTATTTTATGCCTTCCAATTTTCATGCTGCATGTCCCCTCCCAATAACACTGGCTGATAAACAAACGGTGATGAAGAAAGATAGGAAAGGGTAAATGTTTAAAGGTCATTTTGTTTTGCCCTTGGAAATTAAAATGAACAAGGGAGCAAATGCTGTAAAAAATTAGTTTTGTTTCTTTGTGTAAGTTTTTCAGCTGGGAATTATCACATTCACAGAATAGTCATCGAACAAATGTTATATAAATTCCCAGGAAAAATAAATGCATCACTAATGGGATGATAAAATATCTGTATGGAGTGTGGAATGGGTTTCCTGGCTGGTTTAAGCAAGTTGTTTATATTGCTGGAGGGCAATGCACGCAGATGCTACACTGAATGCCATCTGGATGCTACTTTTGAAGATGCAAGAAAAGCAAAGCAAGGTAAACTTAAAATATGACAAGGGAGTAGAAGCAGTCAAACACAAATGAGATACCCATGATAGAGATCACCTAGCAACATTCAGTGAAAACAAAAAATAATATAGGATGAAAAGCTGCTTGCTGAGTGGTCTGCTTGCTCTCTATTAAAATGTTGCTGTTGTTTTAAAACGTGAACCATAAATAATAAACAATTTACCTTTAGAATTCATGGACTGTTATTTAAGATATTATGGCTCTCTTAATAAAAGTACTACTCTTAAACTATTCGACTGGTTTCAGCCATAACTGAGTCAAAGATGAATCCACTTTTGCCATAGGGATAAGAAAACTATGGCATCTGTGAAGATGATAAACTACAAGTCATAGCATTTTCATCCTTGGTTATGTTGGCTGGTGAGACTTGTGGTTCAACTACAGGTTGCATATTCCCCATTTGTTCTATAATGCATTTTTGTTTTTATATGCGTGGAAATGTGTTTGAATGTGCAACTAATAGAACTCTATTACCAAGGAAAATCTAGATTGACAGAAGTCTTTCAGAGGACCTGTACCTATTAAAATAAAAATTAGTGTGTCTTGAGTCCGAATATACTCATTTGCAGACAGAGGTAACCTTCTCTTTGTAAATATGTGATATGATTAATCAACTGCAGGCAAACTGAAGCAGGAATACAGGGAATGGATAGATGTTAATATAGCACTGCAAGTTGTTTGAAAGCCTTTATAAAATTGTAAACAGATAATTTGGACATGTTGATGGGAAGATTAGGTTTTATTGTTTCTTGAGTGACAGGTTTACTGAAAGGTATTTGTGGTTTGCCTCCTGTTGCTAAAATCCAATGACAAGCAAAACCTGACATGTGTGTATAATAGGAAGGCTTTAGGGGAAATATGAGACAGCTCATTAAGAAGCTTGTACTTCAGCAAGTTTTAATTTCACATGATGATAGAATTGCAATATTCAGAAGATATGCATAGTATTGAAAGATGTCATTTGGTGAAATCTACTTTGTTTTTTGTCACATGTATTTCAAGAGTGGGAAGTATCTAAAGCATCTTTCCTTGATTTGGTGCCCTCAACATATCTTGGACTTCAAGTCCCAGATTTTTGCTGGGAATTTTGAAAAATTAAGTTCACACATCTGGGTTGGGGAAAATTTGGGTTGAAGGTGAAGGTCAAAAGGTTAGGGAAGACTAACCATAAATACCACAGGAAAATTTTCAGGAATAGCTTAAAGTTGCCTAAAATCCAGAGCCAGTATAGACAACAAATCCATTTTTGAGTATGCAAATGTTTGCAGTTGTTAAATTCATTTTCACAGCAGATTAATTTTAACATTCAGCAACAGAACAAGAAAATAGCTTTGCCAGTGCCAACTTTCCCCAAAATGAAAACAAGTACTATCTTAAATCAAGCTGCACTGTTATAAGGTACAATGCATTAAAAGGAGGGAATAAGGAAACCATTTTCTACTGATTAAGTTATTTAGATAAATTTATTAAGTAAACAAATTGCTTAATAATTTGTGGAGAAAGTATCAAAATGATTCAATTTGCATTTGATTTTCTGCTATAATCTTTCTTTTAAAACATTTCTCTTAATTTTCCACAATATTTAGTAAGTTCAGAACATACTAAACTAGATCAGCATTAGGCTTAATGAAATCAATTGAACAGAAGGACTAACTCATCCCATTAATTTCATTGCATCTACTACCCAAAAGGGTACACCCAGAGGACACTGTAGCAATGTTAATAATGCAGATGATGGCCTTGCATCTTTGCATCTCCTTGTCTGATACCAGCATGCAAATCAAGGTAGTTGCATGATATTGTATCATTTGTCTCTCACTATTCTATGCAACAGGATTTAGAACGCACTTAATACCAGTTAAGTGTTTATGTAAGACTGTACTTTAAGTGCAAGACTATCTCTGTCCCCCACTCTTTCTTCTTCTGTTACTAATTTGTGTAAATGTAACTATTAGTAACCTAACTGGGTGTAGGACAAAACACAAGGAAGATATGCTTATATACTCTTTAGCCTTTTCCGTCAATATATTGAGGGAAAAAAAGATACCCCATCAACACCAAGAGAAATATGTTTCCTCCCCCAGAGGAAATAGTTTTTTTAAAAAAAAACCTTCAAAAGTAGCAATGGCTTTTCTCTCTCTATGCAAAGGGCCCCTTCTAGATTGGGGCTCCACTGCATGGTATCCTCCATTGTGGGTCAATTTAAACTACATCAAATGTGAATATCTTTAGCATCCTACATCTACATCTGGGTGATTTCTAAATCATTTCTCACCTAACATGACCAGTTCTGGAAATTGAACTGCACACATTTGAAGAAGTCCAGGTTTGGGAAGGCAGATTCATAAAAAAAGATGAGATCATATGATCCTTCTATATCTCCTACTCCTCAATCTGTTTCTTGTTCCATTTTTATCCCAAATATTATATGCAACAATAGTCTCCCTGCTCATCCAATAGTAAGGTAAAGGTTCCCCTCGCACATATGTGCTAGTCGTTCCCGACTCTAGGGTGCGGTGCTCATCTCCGTTTCCAAGCTGAAGAGCCAGCGCTGTTCGAAGACATCTCCATGGTCATGTGGCCGGCATGA
>JANHFR010005879.1:12469-23548 GCA_032468015.1 Mimophis mahfalensis
TCACTCCGTTATGCAGTACTCGGGATTCAAACCACTGAACTGCCGACCTTTCTGATCGACAAGCTCAGCGTCTTAGCTACTTGAGCCACTGCATCCCCACGCTCATCCAATAAAGTAAGATTAATATAAATCAAATTGGGGGGGGGGTCTGGATAGTTCTTTACACTTAAATTAGCTTATATAAATAAGGAAGTGCTGCAGACATATTTTAAACTTTGTTGTGATAATTCTGCTGGAGTAATTTTTGAAAATCTAAAATTTGGAGAAAGAGGTTTTGTCTGTAAATATATTATGTACTTACACTTACAGGTTGACTTTTTGGCACATCATAAACACCTTCTTTCTTTTGGCTAGTAGGAACCTGTGGGAAGAAAAATGTAACTAATTAACTTGAAAAATAGTGGAAACTTAATACAGGATATATATGACTCTAGATTCTGAAACACACATGTTCTTGTAATGAATGAGATGAAAGTTCTTTTTTTCATCATTTTTGGAACTCCACTTTATGCCTATACTAGTTATCTTAAATTATCATGGCCATATGGACAGTTGTCTTAAGTTTACTACCTAGTACCTAGCTTTAAATTTTAAAAAAGGACTCCTTCACAACAAATCTGTAAGTTTGCATAAAAACAGAATTAATATCTTATTAACATTGTACTATTTCTTATGTTATATTTTTTCCTATGTAGAGTTTGCACATCCAGTCCCAATCCATATTTGTTGCTCTAAATTATTATTTGGGAAGAGAAAGGACTTGAGCAATATGCCAAGTTTCTAATTGTAGGTATGAATAACTGTCCAATTTATAGAAGAGATTTGAGTCTTTTATTTTGTTCACATCTGCTCTGTACTCATTAGAAACTGTTTTTCTTCCCCATTTGAGGATGAATAATTGAAGAACTTTGGTGGAATCAATAAAAGAAATGTTTTTGAAACTTCTGCATTTTCTTGATTTCTTGTCGTTCCAATGAATCCTTATTTCACTTGGTTCCAATCACTTTTTTCTGTTGCAATGTAGTCATTTGCAGCCTAATACATTCTCTAGAAATTAAGTTTCATTTATTGGTGCTATTGTTCAGTTTCTTTAATGTCTTGTTAAGACTTTATTTGTACTGGCAGAATTACCTTTCTCTCACCTCACTCTTTCAGACCTTAATGACTAGATTAGGTGTATATTTAATCAAGTTTCATATAATGTTTTTTATTATTAGCAGATATGTTATTTATTTGAATATATACTCCAATAAAATGTTTAACGATCCGGTGTAGAGACCTTTTATTTAGTGTTATGAATACATATCATTTTATTGTATGAAAGGATTTTTATATTATTTTATAAATACTATGTACTATAATGCAGACAACATATATTACTATAATAATCTGGTGCGATAGACTGTATGAGTGTATCTGAAACAGAATTCAGTGCCTTAGGTGAATTGTGTCTTATGAATACACCTTCTAAATTATGAGAGAAAAATGTATACAACATTAAAGTGAAAAATAATCAAGACATTAGATTGTTCTTAACAAGAACTGGAGAACTTTATTATATATTGATAATGGCAGAAAAGTCAAGTAAAAGTCACAAGACTACAATAAGAACATACGGAAATTTTCTCCTAGTCATTCAAAAGTTGTAGAATATCTTATTTCTAAACATTTGTATTTGTTTGTTTGTTTGTTTGTTTTAATTTATATACCGCCCTTCTCCTACTGGATTCAGGGGAGTTTACAAGGCCGTTAAGAACATAAAAACATATAATATAAAAGTTAAAATAAATTAAACTAGGTATTTAAGCCCAAGACACATTTAAATTTTAAAATTCCAACCCAATTTAAAACCCAATGTAAAAACCTTAATCAATCCAGGCTGGCCTGATGGAAAAGCAGTGTTTTCAAGTCGTGGCGGAAGGAGCGGAGGTCGGGGGCCAGCCCGAGCTCCAGAGGAGGTTGATTCCAAAGGGTGGGCACACCCACAGAGAAGGCCTTCCCCCTGGGGGCCGCCAACCGACATTGTCTGGCTGATAACACCCTGAGGACGCCCTGCCTGTGTGACTGCATCGGGTGATGCAAAGTTGTTGCCGGCAGCAGATGTTCCCGCAGGTACCCCAGACCTAAGCCATGTAGGGCTTTATAGGTAATCACCAGCACCTTGAATCTCACCCACAGGGCAACCGGAAGCCAATGCAACTCTCACAGGAGGGGTGTAATGTGGGAGTGTCGGGACACTCCTGTCACAACACACGCGGCCACATTCTGCACCAGCTGAAGCCTCCGGGTGGTCCTCAAGGGCAGCCCCATATAGAGAGCATTGCAGTGGTCGATACGAGAGGTGAGGAGTGCATGAGTAGCTGTGTGTAGGGCATCTCGGTCCAGGTAGGGGTGCAACTAGTGCACCAGGTGAATCTGGGTAAATGCCCCCCCCCGTCACAGCCACTAAATGATCTTCCAAGGTGAGCCGTGCATCCAGGAGGACCCCAAGTTGCATGCCCTGTCTACAGGGGGGCAACACCTCGCACCCCATAACCAAAAGTGGGGTATCATTGACAGACCGAGATGCCGGTACCCACAGCCACCCAGTCTTGGTGGTTGAGTCGAAGCCTGCTCCTCCCCATCCAGACCCGCACTGCTTCCAGGCACTGGGACATTACATCGAGGGCATCACTGGGGTGGTTCAAGGTGGAGATAAAAAGCTGGGTATCATCAGCGTACTGATGATACCTCACCCCAAAACCACGGATGATCTCACCCAGCAGCTTCATATGGATGTTGAATAGGAGGGGAGAGAGGACAGACCCCTGGGGCACCCCACAAGTGAGGGGCCTCAAGGACGACCTCTGCTCCCTGCCAACACCAACTGCGAGTGACCCGAGAGGTAGGAGGAGAACCACTGTAAAACAGTGCCTTCCACCCCCAATCCCTCAAGCCGCCACAGCAAGATACCATGGTAAATGGTATCAAAAGCCTCTGAGAGGTCTAATAGGACCAGGACAGAGACATATCCACTATCCTGGGCCCGCCAGAGATCATCCACCAGCATGACCAATGCCGTCTCCATGCTGTGCCCGGGCCTAAAACCTGACTAGTATGGGTCCAGATAATCCGCTTCATTCAGGAACAATGGGAGCTGACGGGCCACCATGCTCTCAACAACCTTTGCAAATTTCAAATACTTTCCATATTTCTGTTGTTTTTATTTCATCAGAATTTCTCAGATTCCAATTTACAGATTCCAGATGCTTTAGGGTTACAATAACTATTGGAATAGAGTACAGTAGCCCAATGCAAGTACCAGCTTTGACTTGTACTGTTCAGGAACAAAGTTATTATACACCATGTGTAATATTAGTTTATAAATAATAATTAAGTTTTTTCAGATTGTTTGAAAGCAGAAAGGAAATGCCTTATTGGACTATCAACATTTTATAACATTCATAGTGTTGACAGCTACTTTGTTATGGAAGACTGGATCGTAAGCGCTATGGTACATTTCTACTTTGCCTTTTTGTTTTTAAGAAGAGCTATTTCTGTCTCATAACTATATTTAGTAATTCTGCTCTCTATCTTTTGAGTTGCTTACAGAAAGGGAAGTTTTTTTTCTATTCAGATTTTTATCTCAACTCTAAAAGCATTCATTCACATATGCTTAATTGGGTGCTTAACTGAAGGAAAGAAAAAGCTGCTATAAGTGACCAAATGGGGTAGTTTTATAAACTGAGCTTCTTTTTAGGTCAAATAAATGTTGTAAATTTACTGATATTTTACCAATGCATTAGATAATTATAAAATAAAAAATATGATGTAAAAAAGAATAAAAGTAATCACAGAAATGGAAAATAATATGTCCAAAATATATCCACAGCACTGAAAATTTAGTCAGTTCTATAATTGCATTTTCTACAACTTGCCCAGGATGTATTAATTACTGCTAGCTTTAACTTGACATAATGCAGTAAAAACCTCATGAATGCAGACATACTTATTCCTACAATATAATATAATGCAAAATGTCTCAGGTTGTTAAACTGGCTAATATCTATTCTTATGTCCCCAATCATAAAAGCATGAGACAAAGCATGAGACAAAATTTTATTTAAAATTGACTACATGGATAAATCCTAACACTTTTTTTAAATTAAAAAAAAAATTTCTGGAAATAGCTTCCTGGGGATTATCACCTTGATATCGCAGAAAAGAAAGGTAGCTTTAGGCAACCAGAGAGTGATGCTAGTAGGAATGATAGTTCCTGGTAGCACTATCTTTGCTGGTAAGGTCAAAAGGGGAGAAGTGAGGGTAATGTTAGGCTTTTTACATCAGTGATAATTCACAACAGAGCTGAAGCCAGAAGAGGCTCTGCAAGTATGTAGGAAATTGACCCATGGAGACTGTTCTTGCATACTAAAATTTGTAAGGCAATGGCAAACCACTCCTACACTGTTATCAAGAGAACTATTTGACAACAGGGAGTACCAGTGTTGAAAACAAAATTCTCATTTTGTAAGGGCATGTGCAGTTTGAACGAGAAATGTAAGAACCATGAACCAAGAAAAATTGGAAACTGGAAATGAAACCTATTAAATTAAAAGCAAATGTTTAAATGTTGAATATATGTTAAATAGAATGTATTATCCAACTCAGATGATTACATACTAAATTTCAAGGGTGCTATTACAATGTTAGAAACATATAGTACTGCTAATGAGTGATAAAATTTAAACATTGTTAAGTAGAGGCTCTAAAAATTATAGATGGAAAATGAAAGAGATTTTGTAGGAAATGAAATGAAGAAAGTAGGCTATACAGTAGTTTTGCAAAAGAGGCATTTGCAACCTTAAATTTCAGGCGCATAAACTGAGACTCTACATTTGGACATAACTGAATGTACAATATCAGAAATAAATTGACCACATAATACAAAATAGAAGATGGAAAAATGCAATCTAGTGAGCCAAAATCCATTCAAGTATAAATTGTGGAACAGACTGTGGATTTGTAAAATATAGATTAAGGGACAAAAATGTAAGATCAATTTAAAAACGGTACAGTGAATTTATTTTATTCATCAAATTTAGAGGCCATCCATCTTACCCTCAGAACAACTCTTGGCAGTCTGATGTAATGGGGAGAAGAAGGTGTTTCAGATAACCTGGTCCCATCCCATCTAGGGCTTTAAAGGTCATAACCATTAGATCAGGAAGCAGATCAGCACCCAATGAAGATCACTTCATTTTTTACAATGAAGAATGAAATAACTGAATTTGGAGAAAGAGTGATTCACGAAAGAGAAAAGGGTGCATGGTGCTTTCATTGGTTTATCTTGAGCAGCAAATACATTATAGAATTAGAAGGATTAGAAGAGGTGTCAAATGAAATAAAAATTGAGAGGCGGAACTGTTAACAATCTCAGATATACCGATGATATTACTTGTTAGCTTAACATAGTAAAGGCTTAAGAGATGACTTTGAAAGTGAAAAATCTGTGTGAATGTTAAATTTTAAAAAATCAAGATAATGTCAGCAAATATACTTAGTGAACCTAGAGGTGATAATGAAGCAAAGGTAATAGTTTTGGTTTCAGAAATAAATAAATAAAATATTCTGAACAAGTTTTATCCTAGGCAGGGAAGCAATGATAAAACTTACAACAATATCATGAAGAATATTAATATTTTTATCCTCATCAAGGACAGAACAGCTAAAACAATGGTCTTTTTACTGGAAATACCTATGGTTGTGAAAGAAGAGACAAAGAAGAGACAAAAATCTAACTCAAATTATGGATTTGGAGACTGTTCCTAAAAGTACGATAGATTGTGCGAACTAATCAATTGATCAGGAGGCCATTTGGTTCTGTAAGTTCTTTAAGGTGATAATTGGTGAACAAAAATTCATACATTTCAAAGAGGTGCAAAGGAATTATGGGTTAGAATAAACAATTATGGTTGGCAAAGGAATTATGGGTTAGAATAAACAATTATGGTTGGCAATGTTGTGGAAAACAGAGAAGAATCAGATACAACTGGATGAACACAATAAAAGAAATTATATTATTTTCTCTGAAAAACTACAAGTTAGTGAAAAATCAGGATGGTGGACATTTATTTATGCAATCTCCAGAGTAAGGCCTAATTCAGTGGCATTTAATTAACTAAATCCAGAAATCCATAAAACAGCATAATTATTGTGGATCTGTAAGTAAAAGGATTTTTAAGCCATTTGCTCACCATTAGAAAGAATTCCAGCTTGCAGAAGGAGTTATGGGCAGATTTTATTATTCCTACATGAGCTGCATTTGTTACCAGCAGATTTCCAGTACAATTCAAGATACTGGTTCTAATTGGGGCAGAACTGATTTTTTTTTGGGGGGGGGAGAGATAATACTAAAACAACCTGTTATTACTAGTAGTATTAATTAATTGTGAATACCATTATATAGAATGATTTGAATTACTTCTGGATTAATAAGTATAAGAAGTTAAATGAATGCTTTGCAAAAAAATAAAGATATCAACATTTAAGATAAGGGGGGGAAAATGAGGTTTGATCTGTATAAGAAAAAGGAAGGAATAGGGGGAAAAATGTGATGTCTTTAACACTTATTTGATGGAACATAAGAACAATAAAAATGGGGAAAAAAAGATACTGGTTCTCACATACAAAGTTTTACACAGCATTAGGTCTTATTACTATCTGTTTCCCATGGCCTCTGCTCATCTATATGATGGACAGTGATGGCGTGTTCCAGGTCTCATAGATTACACTATGTTATTGAGAAGACACAGGAAAGCTTGTAGCGCTTTCCTTCAGGAATAATATCCCACCAGAAATTAAAATACTGTAGCTTATTCTTATCAGCTTTTAAATGAGCATTAAGAAACTGATTCCTTCCCATAATTTGGGCTAAGGTAGTTGACAGGCTCCTTTATTTGGGTGTTGTACGAGAAAAAGGGTTTCTAAGCCACCTTAGAAACATATCCTTAATACATAAATATATAAACAAATAAATAAAATCATAACAAATGTTACTACATAACTGGTAAACACTCTAATATAAAAAGGCAATAATAATTCTTGTAGCAAAGGAAAGGTACTATACAATCAAATAAACTTCCATGAAAGCCTATACTTCTTATGATTAAAAAAGACTGTTAGTAAAAAATGCTGTTAGTGTTACATAGGGCTTCCAAAATGATATTTGTAGCCAGAATTCAGGAATAGAATGTTGTCTTTGTTCTTAATTCTGTTAAAAGAACTTATTTCTGAAGTCTAAATCTGGTTAAGTTGAAATAATTTTTTGTAATTATGGCTATAATGTGGATTCCAACAACTACTTGGCAACTACCATCAATCTCAATCTCTCTCTCTCTCTCTCTCTCTCTCTCTCTCTCTCTGTGTGTGTGTGTGTAAGCTAAACTTTTTAAAACACTGATGAAAAAAAGACATCCTAAATGATACAAATAGTCCTCAACATATAACCATTCATTTAATGACTGTTTGAAGTTACAATGGCATTGAAAAAGTGACTTATGATCATTTTTCACCCTTACGACCATTGCAGCATCTCCATGGTCACATGATCGAAATATGGACACTTCACAATTGCCTCATATTTATGATGGTTGCAGTATCCTGGGGTCACATGTTCACCTTTTGTGACTTCTGACAAACCAAGTCAATGGGAAGGCCACATTTGCTTTATAGCCGTGTTACTAACTTAATAATTGCAGTGATTCATGTAATAACTGTGGCAAGAAAGGTTGTAAAATGGGGCAAAACTCACTTAATGACTGTCTCCCTCAGCAACAGAAATATTGGGCTCACTTGAGGTCACAGGTTGAGGACTACCTGCACTGTACAAATTAAATCCAAAACCTGTACAGGTATGAAATGGAATTTATGACTTTAGGAAAAAATAAATGAGCTTAAAATAAACGTTACATATTTTATAAAATATGCTTCATGATTACTGGAAGGAACAAAAACACAAATATACAAATTTTATACCTGATAAATGTTTTCTTCTGTTTCAGGCTCACGAATTGGCTCATGTCCAGCCTCAAACACAATGTACTATTACATCAGCAGCAAAAGAAGAAAGGTCAGAGGTGAAAAAGAAAGGAGAAAAAGGCAGTTTTGAACTTTAGAAGAAATAACCATCAGCAGTAAAGGAACAGCAGTATAGGTTGACAAAAGTGCAAAATGTGACTTTGTTTTACAGAAAGAGAAATAAAAGAGACGTGAAACTTCACTAATTGTCAGTGAACAGATCTCCTGCTGTTTCCTCAACAGAGATATGAACATAGTTCAATCTTGTTTCCAAAGAGGCCTATTCCTTATGGTACTTTTAGTCTTATTTAAGAAAAGCAGGGAACGTGGACTTCAGCAATGAGTTTAAGTGATTTCAGTACTGATTTTAAAGATGTTCTATGTGGGAATAACATTGCAGAAAATTAATCCAATACTGATATTAATTCTAATTATCACAGATCACAGATTTATCATAATCATCTACTTATTCTTTTCATTGTCTTGGAAAGACAATTTTCCTATGTTATATTTTAAGAACCACTTCTTTCTTCTAACATGTTTCTACGGTTCTTTTGTTTTGAAAATATTGCTAAAGGCGTGAATTCTGTTCTTCATAAAATATATATAACATTAAAGATTTGTTTCTCATTGGTAAAGACCTTCCAACTCCATTTAAAAACAATGCTGTGCTTTATTTTAGTTAGCACTATTTTTTATATTTTCTTCCTATGTTCATAGTTTTCTATTCAATGTGTACCCACAATTACTATTGTTAATGTCACCTAGAAAACACTATTCAGTGATTGCTAGCCAGTTTCAACTCCTACTTTCCAGAGCTGATTCCACTCATGCCATAACATGTATCATGTTATCCCAACAATCAAACTAAAAACTAGAAAAGGGGGAAAGTATAAAAATACTGGATTATGGAATGAGAGCAGCATTCAAGCAAAGGCCTACTTCCTAATTTTAAATTATTACTAAAAGATTGACGATATTACATTTTGGTGCATCTCAATATTTAAGCTTTTTTTTAAAAAATTGTGATAAGGAATTGATTTAGTGCATTACATTTATATATCTATAGATTTATATATCTATTTTTTACATCAACTTTACACACAGAAGCTAAGACAGAATTTTTAAGCATTAAATGATCCATAGACATGGCATTCAATGAATGCAAAGCCAAAATGGAAGATTTTACGCATTGAGTTAAATCTAACACATACACACTTCCCAAACCAACTCAGCACTGCAATATGATGATTGATTCCTAGAGCCTAAATTCAACTAGCAAAATTTTAATTAAATTTAATTTTAATTTATACCAAGAATTGGTACGAAATGTTCTGAAATTTTTTTAAAGAGCATGAGGAGAACAACCTTATAACTGGCAGAAGGGAAAATCTCTTGTATAGGTTTTTATATTTCCTAGAATTTTTTTCACTGTCCTTTTCCATGGAACTGAATTTCTTAATCTTTTAATCACCAAAATTAGTTTTTAAAACATCATTCTTGGATGATGGATGGGCTATAAAAGTTGGAACTAAGATGCCTACCTTGAAGTACCTGTCTTATTTCTTATTGGCACAACTATGGTACTTCTTCCACTATTATAATGAAATCTTAGTGAAGAGACTTTGCACTTCTTTCTCTGCAAGACTGGACACCCTATTTAATATGCCTTTTGGAGAAGTATTTATTTCTTATTCTTTTTTCCTAATCAATACATGTATTTCTTCATTAATCTTTAGCATGAGTGGATTTAGTATTTCATACAATTTCAATGACCATCCTAGATTATGAACACAGGGAGACTCTTACCAGCTCTGGGATGGGCATCTGCTTGGCAACTTTTGTTTCTCAAATGACCTCCCAATTAAATAAAATTAATTTGGAATGACTCATCTTTCAACTTACACCTTATTTACTTTAAAAAAGTTAATTACAACTGTTCTTTAAAAGGACAATCTCAAAGCATGTGTACAAATGAGTTAGTTTTTTAAATTACTTTTCAATTATTATTTCTAGGCATTATTTTTATATTTCAGTATTAGCAACATTATGTTTACTTTCTGATTTTAATGTTTTGTTGCTTTTAAAAAAAAAACAACCTAAAATAACTAGTTTGAAAACTTTTTTTATAATTTTCAGTCTTTTCCTTGATACCTCACTGATCTGTTTTTAAAATGGTGAAGTTTTGTTTTATAGTTTTATATTATTTTATAGATAAAACCACATTCCGGATTCTGAAACTTCACAAAAAATGGCTTCAAAAATTACCTGATAAACAGGATCCTCTACATCTTCTTCCAAAATTGTCTATCACAAAGAAAGTCAAAGATAAAGACAAAAAAAGGGAGAGAATATGAACAGCAGATGCCTAAGAGCCATATTCATGATTTAAAGCATAAGGGAACTGCATAATATATAGATGTAAAATAGAAATTCACATTTTCATGTACCTTCTTAACCCACAGTATATACAATTATGTATGAAATAACACCAGAAAAAGTATCACACAATTACTCCGAAGATCTCCAAGTTTGCATATAATATGTTTATTGCCAAGTCAACAAGTCCACACGATTAAGTTTCTCACTAAAGTTTAGTTGATTTTAATCACTGTCAAACATAATTGTACCAATACCAACAGTACCATCTTCAAATACAGAAATTGATTTTATATAAACTGGTTTTTAGTGTTTTGAATCACAGGTTCTGTACCATAAAAAAGCACCAAATCAAACACATATTAATTTTTTGTACGTCCCTACCAAAAATTATTAAAATACCTGATATACTGCTTGTTCACATTGTTTATCTTTTTGTGCCTTCTTTTCCAGTTCTTCTCTTTGTTTCAACTCATAAATAAGTTGGAAGAGGTCTCGCAAATCCAAAATCACAGGTTCTGCCTACACGTGATACAGAAATAACAAATGAATGTCTATGTATGAATGTTATATATGTATGTATGTATGTATGTATGTATGTATGTATGTATGTATGTATGGCATTATGCTTTGTTCGGGTATTTT
>JANHFR010005879.1:73622-85638 GCA_032468015.1 Mimophis mahfalensis
ACCTATAGGCCGCTATACCCACATCTGTGTACAAGCATGCAAGGATACACGTGTGTGAGCACACACACTCATGCATGCACACATACACATATCTATCGCTCCCAATGCCAAAAAAATGTACAGAGTACACTCTGAACACACTTAATAGTCTAGGAGTTACTGTACTTGGATTAGAAATGGTTTTGTATTTGTGAACCTGAATATCTAGTTGTTATCTAGACTCTTTAGAAGCAGAGACCAGAATATTGTAGATCAGTCACCTATAATTTATTTTAATTTAACTATTGCCTTTTAACTATTTATATGACCATCCAACTAAAACAATTTTGACTCTAGGCAGGGAAAAACAAAAATAGATAACTGATCAGAAGTGATGAAAAAAATCAAACTCCACACATCGTTGGAGTAACCCAGGTATGCAAAATTCTTACAGGATAGAATGTATAGGATTATTATCTAATTTTACAATGAGAGTTTCTGCTCTAAGATACTAAACGCAGGTATTTTAATTCATACAAAGAAACATAATTTGGGACTCAGGGAATTAGCACACTTCTTATTCTAATATTTAAAATGCAAGTACCTATTTTTTTTTCTTCATTTCTAAACTACCAATATAATATGGGCCCTTTATACATAAGATCCTTAAAGTCTAAAAGCTAATTACGGGAGTTATAGAAGAGTTTAAAAGAAGCAACAAAAATGTGAACTTATATAATAAATGTTAAAATAATAAATTAATTTTTTTTTAACTATTACATGGAAGTTTTCATTTGTGAGTCAATGATATTTGCTAAAAGTTTATGAATAAGGACAGAATTGGGAGAAATGGTGAGTGCTAGAAGGTCCTCATATTGCAGGTTAACTATTATTTGAAATGAGGGCACAATATTTGTATTAAGAGAAAATACAAAACACAGAAAGCTCTGGAAACAACTGTAGCTGCATGCTCACAACCAAAACCTAATAATATTTATTTTACCACAAAGAAAACCCCCAACTATCTTCATTTCTTCTAAGCAACAGTAGTTTTCTCTCTATGTCAAATATGGCCAATATGCTGGTTGAACGCTAGTTGATTTTAATTTATTTTATTAATCAAATTTGCATCCCACAGCAATCACAAGACTCTAGATAGCTCACAATGTAGCAGTATACAATAAAATATATTAACATTAAAAAAAAAAGAGAGAAACTTCTAGGCAGGACTTCGTGAATGTCTCTGGCATGGCCTGGAATGTGATTATACTTAGGTACCCTTATGCCAGACTCTAAAACCCTGGATCTCTTCCCAGTTCATATAGATCTTATATAACAAGAAGGAAAGAAATGAACCATATGGTGCCCTATAAGGGAGTTAGCACTGTGATCTTTCCCCACCCAAACCCCTCACAATAACCACCACTAACTGGAACTGAGTGCTAAGGAAGAAGAGGAAATATTGCCAAACAAGCTTTCAAAGCCCAAACCCTACAGCCAGCCCAGAAGAACAATGGTTTTGAAGGACTTTGAAAAATGCAAAAGCACTATCCATGTCTAGGACCCATCATAGTTTATCACCCAGAGCAACCAATTCCATTTCTGTCCCATTCCTAAGTATGAATTGGGTGGATATGGGTCCAAATAATCCACTCCTGCAGATGTTCTGTGGTTAGTTCTCAACTATAATAATACTGATTTCAACACCCTTCACAAAAAACAGTTAAACCAATGGAGTAAAAAATACCCAACATGGACATTGTCATCATTCTAAAGATACAATTTCAATCCTTTTCTTTTAATTCCAGATTGTCTACTTTTATAAGATAAATACTTTGACCACCAAATGAGAAGGAAGGACTCACTGGAGAAGAGCCTAATTCTGGGAAAGATTGAGGGTAAAAGAAGAAAGGGACGACAGAGAATGAGGTAGCTGGACGGAGTCACTGAAGCAGTCGTTGTGAGCTTCAATGGACTCTGGAGGATGGTAGAGGACAGAAAGGCCTGGAGGAACAGCGTTCATGGGGTCATAATGGGTCAGACATGACTTCGCAACTAACAACAACAATAAGATACACACTTTTTTGTTGGTTTAAAAAAATTCATAGGTGGAAACATCCAGATACAGATAGAGATAGAATGTGTTATATATGCACACAGATCATTCTAAAATCAGGAGTATGTTCAAAGAAATGAATTTCAATTGTCTCTGAAAGGGAGGAAATAACATTATTTAAAGAGTGATTTATGGCCCCCAGCTAGATTTGCACATGGAAGCATCAGAGACGATTTTCTACTTAGGGTGAAGATCTATAAAATAACTATATAGCTGTTCTGTCTCTCCCTCAATTGGCCTTAATAAAGCCCAAAAGTAAAACACGAACTGAGTAAGGCCAAACAAATGAGAGCCAGCCCTTTAACTGGGGTTTCTAATACAATCACTGAGTCATAAATCAAAAGGTAATTTACCTGCAAGCTTCCAAGTGTGGGCTGATGGCTGGCAGTTTTACAGTCAAGAGAAACAAAGCTGGAGCCTTGAAAGTACACAAAAGTCCAAGATATACAGAGATCCAAATTATACCACAACACTGACAAACTGTCCACCACAAACTCCCTATGCAGCCACATCCCTCTTACACTCTGCAGGGTGTGGCTCAATTAATGACCTGTCATTTCTTGGCCCCTCCTCTTAGTACATTGCTGCTGCTGCTGCTGCAAATGCCAAGCTTTTCTTCTCTTTCTGGCATCTACCCAAGGTACTCCCCCACTTTCACCAGCTTCCACCTGTTGCTCTAGTTCCTCCTCAGCCCGGCTGGGGTTCAGTGGTAAACTGGCAACAGTCTACTCCTGCTGGCCTGCCAAGGGAGAAGGCCCCACCTCTGCTTCCTGCTCTTCCTCATCATCCTCAAGAGTCAGTATCTAAGGGTAAGGTCACCTGTGGGACCGGGGCCACAACACTAGCATTGAAGATGTTTGGTTTAAACAGGAAATGTGTAAACTCATCACTAACATTTAAGAGCTGAGCTGAAGATACTATCCATCTTCAATAGATACTGTAGATAAATAAATCAGAGAACCTCAGTTCTAAGTAATTCAAATCAGATAGAATGCTATAGGCATTGCTAAATTTAAACTTTTCCTCACAATATTTTTTTCCTAAACACTTTTCTAAGCTTCCTTTATTTTTAGTCAGGAACAATAATTAAAACGCAAAAGATAACCTATGAAAAGATTCACCTTTTGAAAGTAAAAATTTAATCTCATTATTTTGTAATTCAGACAGCACTGAAATAAAACACTTTGGGCAATATATTGGTGTCAGTATGTATTTCCTTGTTCCTAATGGAGATTTTACTGAGCTTCCATAGTAGAAAAAGAATATGCTTCACAGGTTACTTGACAATATCCATGCCAACACGTAATGTTCATTTCCTTCCCACTCTATTTATAGGAGCAATATTGGAGCCTTTGCTATAAAAACAAGATGAGGGCATGATTTTCTTACTGTAAATCCCACCTGAGCCATCAACATCAGATATTTTTTTTAATTGCTGACTTTTTCCACATATTTGCCTCTCTACATATTTGTCTCTCTTTTCTTTCTTTCTTTTTTTTGCAACAAAACTGACTGCATCTGCTCTTTTGTGAGAAAACAGCCTAATAATTCAAAATCTGCATGTAGATTAGTGCATGTAAGGTAGACAGAACATCACTGATTGGGTTACTATACTATCAGCTAGAGAATTCACAGGCATAATGTGTATTAAATAGGTCAATTTCTAGTGATAGTATTCTAATTATATTTAGTCATTCATTTTATAATTCAACCTATTACATATTTGTATTGTATACTTGGATTTTATATTATAGTGCCTATTTAGATTTATCTTCTACACGTCAAGGTTAAGGTTGAACTACTGAACTCATCTGTGAAATTTAATTCTCTATAGTGACTGACAGTAAAGGTGAAAAACACCTCTCCAGTAATTTTATAACTTCATCAAATAGTTTAGACACTAGGGTAGCAGAAACAGTGCATACTCTTAATGGCAATTATTTTTATGTCAAAAATTAATAAAATTTATTATTAATTTTGGTATTATCCCATCGATAAAGCTACTGAATAAAGCAGAACATTAAAAAAACCCTCCTTTTAAAAATTTGTATTACTTAAAATTAAGTGTTGTATCAAAACTTAAGTAGAATCATTAGTAAATACTGTTCACATATAATGTTATTGTAGTGCAATTTGGACTTGATAAATTTGTTATCATTTCAATAAAGAGAAAATCGCTAACCCAGAAAAAGGTATTTAATTAATAAATGAAGCAACCATCAAAGATCTATCAAGCTTACAGATAATTGAGAATCTTGGAAACATCAGATATTATACAAATCATAACATAATTCAGGTATCATTGCCATTGAAAAGAACTGTTTGGTTTATTGATTATAAGAGCTAGTAAAGTTGAAGATAAGGAATTGGAAATGATTATAAAATACTAAGATTTATGAAAGGAGATTGCAAATACTTGCAGAAAGCTGACATTGATATAAATTATTATTAGGCTAGTAAATATACACCATACATAAGGGTGTATAAAATATACACCATACATAAGGGTGTATAAAAAATTAAATTGTCTAAAATTGGAACAATTTTTAATAGCTCAACTACAAACAAGTACAAGTAGATGATTCATAAGCCTAGAAAAGGCTCGAATCATTTTGAAGAAAACCAGACATCATCAGCTGTGACAGGATGGGTATTAGAATTTCATGGTTAAATTTAAAAAACAAAAAAACATTAAATTCAAAGAATTTGAATTTTAAAGAAATTTTAAATTCAAAGAATAAACATTTAAATTCAAAGAATAAAAATTTAAGTGGTTAAATTAGATGAATTCTGCAAAAAAAATTAGGATGTTCACATATATTTAGGTAAGCAAAGTTCTAATTGAAAGTATAAGTAAACAATATTCTTTTCTAATTAGGAAGATCATTCAGATCTTTATTGATCCATAGAAGTATAAATGAATTACGGAGAACAAGGAGCAAAACACTTAGCTTTTACTTAAGAAGCACTTGAAATTAGTTATTATAGCCATGTCCCATGCTGGATTCAACCACTGAACTGGGCAAAAGGAATACGCGTGTTCCCATGTTTCAGAATATATGCTGAATGCTAAACCAAGGAAAGACCTACCTGTAAATATAAGTAAAATATATGTAAAATGTCCATACAGTAAAGACTTATATCAGTTATGAAGTTTATGCCAAGGGACCAAACCATGAACTATACAGTAGCAGCTACTAGGAAAACACATTAGGGAAAGCATGTTTTTTTTAAAAAAAAAAATTTCAACCCCTCTATCAGTAGTAGACATAAAGAAAAACTTATTTCCTTCTATGAATTAAACAACAAGTTGTGTCTTTGTATGTTTCTCATTTCTTTCTAATTTCTAATTTGCATTGTTGGGTATTGGGAAAGCTGGATGTACTACACATTCAGTCACATGACCAGAAAGGAGGAACTTAGAATGAAGCAATCATCACCATCCCAAACCATTATCCAACTGCTTATTGTACAGGGATATGTATATTTGGAAGTCCCCTTTACCCACTCAGAATGTTTTTCTTCACCGTACCAAGCACTAATCAATATTTTTTTTCATTCCAAACTTATGCAAGCCTCTCTCATCATATATAATTTAGCCTCCTTCCGTTCAATGTTCAGAGCATTATTCTGCTAGCGGACAGGCAGGCAAACAAGAATTCTAATTTAATCCATTCGTATTTTTTTCAATTAAGTTGTAAAGAATAAAAAGTATATCTATGACCCCATAACCTGTACAGAAGATTTTAACAGGGCAAAGCAGCCTGCCAAAATATAAACAACCAAGTATAAATACAAAGTTTTTCTTCTTTTGAGAAAACTGAACTGTAACACCGTGTCCTTAAAATTACAATTTCACTATGTTTCACAAAAGGAATCACTCAGAATAAATGGGTGATCATCTCTATGTATTTGCTCCAAAGTGGGTTAGGATAGAAAACGAATGCTAGCACTGTAGTTTGCCGGTGACCTTTTTAATCAATGAAAAACAGAGGTTGTGTTTATTTTTAAATACTTTCAATTATCAGGGTCCTAATGTGAATTTCCTAAGTGTTCTTTCTGCTATAGTAATCAACTGCAATCATTATCCTTTTTTGTCTAGTTAGTCCTCCTGCTATGATGTAAATGGTATGTTTTGCTTCCTCTTTAATCATTTTTTCTCAGACCTTTATGCTAGTGTCTGTAGGCATTCAGTGGAATCTAATTGTTGATTATATATATAGTTATCATTTAACTACCTAATGTAACAATTAATAAGCCATTTATAGCATTCACAGTGATGTGTAATAAGAGAGCATGAGAATAATTCAGTTCTTTCTTAGAAAACAGGCCAATATTTTTCTTTATTTTTTCTTCTTCACATCTACAAGCCACTAAAAACTTTGTGTGTGATACTTTATAACATTGATTTGAGCAAAATTCTGCATCAAATGGCAAAACTTTGCCAACAAAGGTACCTCAAATGGATGAACCTAAAGAATACTGGGATCTGTGATTCCTGGGGAACTACAATTTGGGAATGCTGTGACTACTTCAGTGCCACAACACCTTCCAATTACACTTCACAGAAACACATCGATTGTATGCCATGAGATGGGAGGTGTGTATCCCTATCCTCTTTTCCACCTCCCACTGATCCCTGTGCCCAATTGGCTGGCGGCAAGGCCTGACAGGCAAGTAGCCAATGGCTGCTTTGGACTGAGGCTAATATCTGAAACCTCTTAATGGTGGTGATTGTTAGAGAAGAATGAGGGAGTGTCTTGGATCCTTGATGGTGAGCTAAGGCTGACTGAGGATGCCAACAGATAACATCTCTTCCCTACTTATGTGACGGGACTACACATATAACAGCATATATTATGTATGAAAAATTGACAGATCCAAAGGGACACAGGTTGTCTAATAAGGAATATTATTAACACTATTATTAACACTGTAATTTCATAAAGTATTACAGTAAAGTAGTAAACATTAAACAATACTATGAAGTATTACTGTACATCAGAGTTTAAAAAAATTAAATTTGGATATGCAATTAGTCTCCAGTCACAATACAACTGTCAATGTTCCAAAGAAACTTCCCCATATCCATTTAGCACTCAGAGACAAAGTTCATCCAAGTAAGAGTTTATTTAGAGAAGTCATGTTGGCACATCTGGGAAAACCTGAATCTGAAAGTTCCGGGTTTTCCCCTTGTAGCTGAAAATCCAAAACCCATCCCCTGCACCCATCAGTCTATCACATGGTCCAATCATTGGTCGTCCCAACTGGAGACATTCCTTCAACCACTTCTATCCCAGATGCAGGATGGCACGGCCTTGACTCCGAATAAAAATGTTGTTATGTCTAAATTTTCACCTCTCTCTAAAAAAAACCCCTCCCAATTTCCCAGGCACTAAAATGTGGCAGCGTGGAAGCTTGTAAGATTTCTTCACTTTAAAATTTAAGCTACCTAGAGTATCTGGGTTTCAGCCTGCCTTAAGATCCAATAAAATGAACAAATAGTTTTTATTCATATAGTATTATTTTGTCCACTGAATTCTTATTTCTGTCAATAAATTTTAAAACCCAAAACTTCTGCTAATTTTCTAGACTATAAACTACATTTTTAGCTCTTTGGAATATAAGGTATTAAATGAATTCAGAATTGGTGCTATGCTATTTTGATTCAGGAGAGTGCAAATATGTGTCATTAAAGCCTCTACTGTACATCTTTTATAGATTATAGAACTACTGTAAAAGGGGTTCCCGTTAAGCAAATCACAGAGGTTGTTAAGTGGACCATGCATAAGATGTGGCTGTATGATTTTCTAACTTGAGTTGCCTGGTGAGTGCATAGTTACATAAATTAAAGAAACAAATGCATCTGACTGTTTCATTGTTTTAATGTTATTACTGAAAGATGCATTAACATTTCTAAGGAGAGGCCTATGAATTTCAGCATCAGGAAGCAAGATATGACAATCATAAATGAACTGAAATTGTTTAATAATTTAATGTGATTTAATTTAATAATTTCAACTCTCATTAAAATTCTATGAAGACCTGGGCAAGTCCTGCCTGTTTCAATTTCACAGGCATATAAAACTTAAGAATAACCATAAATTGTGAACTTGAAAAAACATTAAAATACCTGAAATAATATTTTGTCTGAAATTGAATGTGTTTCTTTAGAATCTGCTTCTGAATTCAAGGAGATCATACCAAAAGAAGAAATACTGCACAAAAAACAAGGATGAAAGAAGCCAGAAATAGTTTAAGTATGTGTATTAAAAAGTGCTCATTTAACAAGTATATATAATCATTCTTAATTTATGGGGGAAGTGTAATAATGTAGTGGGTCATGTGATAAAATAACTGCTCAATTTCCTATTCTGAAGCTAATTATTGACACTTTATTTCAACATTCCCATTCTTTCTTAGAATGCTTTAAATGTGGCTCCAGCTGAGCTTGGTTTAAATACAGGGGGTTTTTCCTTATAAAAAGAACTTTGTTCTGTAAATCAGCATGTCATTTTATTCAAAATGGAATTGATAATAATTATGACAATGTAACAAAATTAAATGGTATCCATTCATGTTCATATGTTTGTTAATACACAACAATATCCTAAAGGAATGAGAATTGTTTTATTTTTCTCAGGTTGTATACTACATGCATCTTAAAAAACTGGAAAAACTGATGCCAATCACTAATGGATAAATACCAAATATTTATTCATCCAACTGCTTATTAGTTATTTGCAGTGATAGTAGTTTTTTTACAATATATCTTTCTACCTTAAAAAAAAAAAAGACAAGGATACTGAAAGGTGGGTTAAAAAGACTTTTAAACTAACATTTAATTCCTGTTTTCTTCTCTTCATATAAGTATTACTGACCTAGAAAAAACAACAACCCACAAACCACCTACAGAAATAAATCAAAACCCTCTCTACATTAATTTAATTGCACCAGCGGCAGCTAAGTAGTCCCTTAAGTAATTTAAGCCTTGTTCTTTAGGCGGGTGAAAGCCTACCACAGCATCCCCTTGGGAATAGAAGTTGGAGAACAAGTCACTCATGATCTATTTCTCTTTAAAGAGCTTTCCTCCTTCACATAAAGAACAGTCATTAGTTTCCTATGATGTTAAGCATCATGCTTCCCAACAAGGATATAATGCCAAATACAGGTAAGTGTTCTTGCAAATTTCTATTTTTCACCATCATTAATAACAATTCAAAAAACTATAATGCCAGCAAAATAAAAATTCTGGCACTGTTACCAGTGCAGGTTAAGTGATCAAATTATTGTCCCACTGCTATATATAATACTGTATTTACTGAATAAATAATTGCAATTATAAATTGACCAAGTAAAAAAAGAGGGGGCTTATAAAAAAAGAACCAAAAACTACCCTGTGAACTCAACATAATGATCTGGCAAGCAGCACAGGAATAAAATATCCAGGATATTGCCTCAAGGGGGAAAAAAAAACACCACAAGCCTTTAGCCAGAAAAGCAACTTTTTTCCACTGTACTGTTATAGGTATCACAACATTATTAATACAGCTATACAAGTAAGGTGGCTTTTTAAGGGTATTACTTTACTAGGTAAAGTCTTCAGTGTACTTCACTGCTCATTAATTTACACAATTTTTGTAATCTGTCCCAATCCATAAATTCAGGATGATATAGAACAGAGTAAACATACAAACACAGTACTGTGTCAAATTAAAAGCTAATCCATGCTGAATGCCACCAAACAACCATCTATAATTTCAGTTCCTGGTAGAATATACATTTGGTATAATATATAAGGTCAAACATTCAATCAAGGAAAGGCTGGAAAACTTAAATCTAGAATTTAGGGACCAATCTATTAATCTCCTTGAATAGTGCATTTTCTAATACAAGAGTCTGAGTTACAGTTATTCTACTTGTACAGGTACATAGTCCTCAACTTATGACCACAACTGAGCCCACAATTTCTGTTGGTAAGTGAGACATTTGTTAAGTGAGTTTTGGCCCATTTTACAACCTTTCTTGCCACAGTTGTTAAGTGAATCACTACAGTTAATAAGTTAGTAACCCGGACATTAAGTGAATCTGGCTTCCCCATTGATTTTGCTTGACAGAAGGTCAAAAAAGGAGAATCACCTGACCCTGGGACACAGCAATGGTCATAAATACAAACCAGTTGCCAAGCATCTGGATTTTGATCATATGAACATAGGGCTGCTACAAAGGTCATAAGTGTGAAAAATGGACATAAGTCACAATTTTCAGTGCCGAAAATTGAACTGTCACTAAATGAGCTGCTGTAAGTCAATTACTACCCGTATGCAAGAGGTGGGTTTCTACTGGTTCAGCTGAGTTTGGGTAAACCCTTCGTTAAGTTAGCGACTAGTTTGCCTGACCCGGTAGCTAAATTTAGCTACCGGTTCGGGCAAACCAAGTTTGGCCCACTCACCCACCCACATGCTACAGCTTTCTTTTAATTGCTCTGTTTGAAGCCCCAAAAACAGCTGAGTCGCAGCAGGGCGAAAAACAGTTCATCCATGCTGCTGCGCCAATCAACTGTTTTTCTGCCCTGCCGCATCTCAGCTGTTTTTCAGGCCTAAGGTGAGGCACACTCAGAGTCAAAATGTGTGCATGAAGCCTTGGTGGTGCAGGCTGTTAGTACTTAGCCTAGCAGACAGCTTCCTGTAATTAAGGCATGTTCGAATCTCACCAGGCTCAAGGTTGACTCAGCCTCCCATCCTTCCGAGGAAGGTAAATTGAGGATCCAGATTGTTGGGGGCAATTACCTGACTTTGTAAAAATGCCACTAATAAGCAGGCATATACTAAAGAATGAAGGCTATTGCTAAGCACATTGAGTTGTGCTTAAAATTCGTAAGCCTCCCTGAGTCTCCAGAGAAGGGCGACATATAAATTGGATTTAAAAAAAACAACTGGTTGTTACACTGGTAGCCACCCACCCCTGCACGCATCTTTAGAATTTTGTTCAAGCTAAACAATGTTTATTGAATAACTATTACAATCACTTGCTTACTTATTCCACGTTCCTTATGAATGAAAGTACAACATAAAAATTTGCTTTGTAGTAGATTAAAGAACTGTTTTTTGTTTTGTTTTGTTTTTTTTGTTCTTGCATACTCTGCTCTGAATGGCAATGGCATCCAAGATCACATTTTAAAAGAATTACAGACTGAATCAGACTAAATTTACACCTTGCACGTATAAAACATGTACTCTGTCAGCAGACACTGGACCTATCTTTCTCAATATCTAGTCTCCCAAGTAGATTAGCACATATAACATGAAGGTCATCCTGCAAAAAAAATAGTACATTACAACACTGAAGAATTTAATAGGATTCTTTTTCCTTTGACACGATTGTCTCTACAAATAGTTCTTGTATTGAATAATTATTTGGGGATTAGGAAAAGCTAATAAAAACTTTCTTGAAAGAGAATTTGAGATAATAAGATATAAATGTTCCTGGGGGAGCAGATGCATCTGGAAGCAGTTTAATCAAACTTGATTAAGGGAAACATTCATGCAACCTATACTTTGACATATATATTGTGATTTTAAAAGATCTACATTATATAGCATTTCATCGAACACAACTAATGGTAAACATTAGTTTGTATCCCGTTTGCCACCAGTGTCACCTGAAATGGCATTCATCTCCAAGAGCTGTCTATGACAATTTACTACTTCTATTACCAAGCATTTATAATCAATATTAAGGCACCTGTACCTGTTAGTTTTGTTCCAGTTCAGAAATACCTTCACTCTTAGGTATCTTACATCAGCTTATTTGTGGGACCCCAGTTGTTAACCCTTGAGACTCTAGGTTGACTCAGCCTTCCATCCTTCCGAGGTAGGTGAATTGAGGACCCAGATTGTTGGGGGCAATAAGCTGACTTTG
>JANHFR010005879.1:86674-98735 GCA_032468015.1 Mimophis mahfalensis
TGAGGAGCAGACGCCGGGGGATCTGAAGGCAGGTGTCCTTCAATCCCTCCGCTTCTGCTCCTCACGTTTTTGGGTGATCCCAGGGGTGGGGCGAATGGGCTGCTTCACCACCACCACCACCCCTGGGACCGCCGAAAAACGCAAGGAGCAGAAGCCAAGGGATTGAAGGGGACCTGCCTTCAGCACCCCTTCAATCCCTCCGCTTCTGCACATTGCGTTTTTGGGCAATGGCAGCGAAAATGCAAAGCGGGGGGGAGGCTACAGCAGTATTGACCTGAGTATAAGTCAAGGGTGACTTTTTCAGCACATTTTGGGTGCTGAAAAACTCAGCTTATACTTGAGTATATACGGTAGCTTCCAAAATCTCCTCTGACCACACCTGTCAGTGTTATGTTTTTACTTCTCATACATAGCCTGTGTGTGTACTATATGTTTGAAGCTAAGATTTCCCACCCAACGTTTTTTTTAATAGTGATATTAATTTATTGGTGGAAAAGGGAATGGGAGCTTCTAAAAGGCAAATATTTCTTATTTCAAACACCTCTGAAAACCCCCAAACCATTTCATTATATATAATTATGTTTTGGGAGATGAAATTTAGCTATTTTGGAGGGTTTTTTTCAGAATGAAAAAAGAAGGGACTACATCAGGTAAATTTCAAGCCGTTTTCAATTTGGGAAACGTTTTTAACCGTAAGAATAAGAGCACTTTGCTTCTCGGACATACCTTTCCCCCAAGGGGAAAAAAAGGCCTCAAAGTTTCTTCCTTTTAGCTTTCCTGCTATCAATGATATTCTACCAAATATGTATGCCGAAAAAATGACTTGAACCTTAAAGAGAAAAATGACTTGTGTCCAAAGAGAAAAAGATTACATTTATATCACTTCCTGACTTGCTATTTATTTCCTCTACTGTGAGACACAGGAATTTCTATGTGAAATCCAGGACTTCAATTATGATCAGAACTAAGGAACAAGGAGCCCAGTTTAACAGCACAGATCTGATTTATACAACTTCAAAAGAAACCATATATTTTATCTTCTTTCAAAAGGCAAACAATTTGGAACTCAGCCACACAGTTTCTGGAGCATAGCCAATATTCATTTCTCTTTTGTGCCTAATGTTAGAGAGCTTAACAGTCTGTCAGTGAAGGCATGTTCTTGTCATGAGCTCAGAAACTAACAACACAACAGTAAGGTAGAACAATAATTCCATCATGCTGCTGCATTTCATTCAGTTTACAACCGACTGAGTACTGATTGTGTTCAGTGGTTGATAGTAAATTCAACCTACAAGTGATTGTTCTATGCAGATATTACTTTATTTATGAATTTTGAGTTGTGGAATTTCACCAGTACAAACAATTCCATCTGCAACTCCAAGCTAGAAGGACCTGGAAGTCGGAAGAAGCCAGGAAAGGTTGAATTTCCAGTATGCCGCGTATCTATGTGGTGCCACAAAAACTAATGTTTTCCAGCCTTCTGCCTACCTAGTATTTGCAGATCCATACACATATTGTTCACTGTTTAGTTGCAGACATCCATAATTAATTTCAACTAATGGGGGGAGGATATAAGGTGAAGAAGTGCCAATCAATCACAACGCAAACAAAGATGGAGATAGTGAAGAAGACAAAGAGTGAGGAAGTGTCAAACTCAGCATGTTCCTATGGCATGATTTGTTTCATGATTGGAACAATCACTAAGAACAAAGACAAAATCATGGAGCATGTGAAAATTTCAGTGTCTATTCAATCCACAATAATGAGCAAGAAGAGAAGAAAAGTGATGGAAAACATGGAGACATGCTGACCCAAGAAAAGACTCTGAGCTTGTTCCATGACTTGCATCAGGACACTGGTAAAGAGCCAAATTTATCTAATGCCCCAGGCTAGAATTTGGGACACTGAGTTATAGTATCCTTTAAAGCAGGGGTATCACACTCAAGACCCATGGGCTGGATCTGGGCCACAGGACTACCCTGGAAACAGCAAAGGACCAGGCTGCAGCATGTCTGCCAGCAAAAATGGAACTTGGGAGGGCCATGCATTGGCTGCAGGATGTCAAGCTGGCTATCCACACCCTGACCATGCCCACCCCAGCCATGCCTACTTGACCCAAGGTCACTACCCCGATGGGGCCCTCAATGACATGCCTTCATGAAGGCTAGCTGGATGAATTTGGACCAAACTCTTTCTCTCAGCCTAATTCACCTCGCATGGTTGTTATTGTGGGAAAATAGGGCACCTTGAAACAAGTTAGTTTCAAGTCATGGAATAAGATCTAGTTCCTACATCTTAAGGCTCATGAAAACCTGCATAATATGAAAGTGACTTGCAAGGCAGTGTGGAGTGTGAAAGTGGAAGCAGAAAGAGAATTTTCAGAAATGTCAAGAAGATAATTGAGAAAGGTGGTTATTTGCTCCATAACATATTTAATGTGGATGAAACAGGGCTTTATTAAAAGAAGGTACCAGGCAGAATTTCCATCAGAAAGGAGATGCTGCTGCTGTTAAGATGATTCAAAGCTGTTAAGGACCGGTGAACTATTGCTAGATGTTAATGCTTCTGGTGACCTGAACCTAAAGTCCCTAATAGTGTACCATTCTGAGAACCTGCAAGCCCTCAAGAGCCTTTTATGTGGAAGGCTAAAAAGAAAGTTCAATCATCCTTCTGATATTTGAAAACTGGTTCTTGCACCATCTCACTCCAGATGTGGAGAGGTACTGTCATTAAAAAAAAACACACAAAAAAACCATTGACTCTTTATAATGCCCTGTGAGGATTACTTGGAGGATTTCAATCCAAATGTCAAGGTTGTGCAAATACTACCTTCCTACAGCAGTTTATGGCCCAGGAAATGATCGTATTCTTCAAAACATATTATCTTTGTCAAATGTTTAGGCAGACAGTTCAGAAATTGAGGCAGACTCCTAGATGCCTTTACACCAGTTTTGGAAGTCCTATGATGATAGTCTGATTTCATCATTATATTTAATATAGCCAAACCAACAGTAAGAACAAAAAAAAAGATTAGCTACAGAAGGGGGAAAAATAAACTTTCCTTGGTTTGTGAACATAAAGGTAACACTGACTTCAACAATATAATAAAATCAGTTTTTCTTTTTCCGCATGGAAACTTCCACATGAACATTAAATTATTCCATTTCATATCAACCCTAGTCATGAAGTAATTTTCTGGCTCTTATCACTAAAGTTGTTTCAAATAGCCATGATCTCAGGCTGAATCTATTTTTCTTTTCGTTTGCTATTTATTTTTCCTTTCACTTCTCCTCAATCAAGAAGAAAGATGAACAGCTGCCTCTACAGTCAACTTCAACTTTGCTTCATACATCAAACAATAAAAAGGCCAATACAGTAATGCAATTTATGCCTCCCCTTTGAGAGTTCAATGCTTGTGAGGTCATGGAACCAAGGTAGGAAAAAGATGTTTTTCCTGTTTTATCTGAATTTAACGTTAGCTTAGGCTATGGTTTACAATGAAGGGGGTGGGGGAATTTTGTAAAGCTATATCCCAAAATATGAAGATGCTTTAACCAAAAACAATTTAGCTGTGCAAAAAACAATGGAAATAAAACAATCAAATTTGAAATAATTAAACAAATATTTATCCTAATGATTCATTTTTTTAAACGAAATTAATGATATCTAGTTGTATCACCTCTGGGGCTAATAAAATACAGTTGTACATAATGTAAAAACATGATGTGCTTTATTTATGGCTCAGATAGTTTAGCTGCAGCATGCTGAAAGAGTAAAATGTGCTGCTTTTGAAGTTATAGCTACTAATAGCCTGATATGATACCGATAAAAAAGAACAAGAAGTCAAATTTTACAGCTCAATGCATTTCATTTTGTCTCTCATTCAATGACAGAATTCAATATGGTCTAGCTTAGAGTGACAGCATCATGTGGGAACTGTCACCTGAGGGAGTTTATATGTCTTGAATTTTTTTCACAAAAGTGAAATGGAATGACAGCAAAATAAAATGATGCTTTTAACTCAAGTTGGTAGATCAGAAAAGTCAATGAAAACATTCAGAGTTAGTTTAGGCCTTTTGGTGATAGATCTTTCCAGGAGAACAGCTTCAACTTCTCAAGTACTGAAATGCTTCAAAAGCAGGGAATGCAACACATCAACCCAGAAAGCAATATCTCCACAGAGGATAAAATAGGTTAAAAGAAATACCAGCTTTTTTGGCATCACTTAATAAAGCTATATGATACTTCCCCCATCCCCGCGCTGCCCCTTGGAATTATGGTCTGTAACAGTAGCACAGCACAAGGACTATTCTCTTACCTAGAAATAAATATGGTATACGGAAGAAGGAAGCAAATAAGCAACATAATCTACCCAGAAAATTCTTGCCAAGAAAAGTCACCTAAATTGATTTCCTTTTAAGTCATAATTTGGTGGAATTTTCATATGTAAGTCAGATTATTCTCACAACCTTTATCAGTTTATGATAAAGAAATAAGAAATGAAAAGATACTGAAAACATATTAAACCATACTTCTTTGTTACTTTTACCCTGTCAGTGTAAATTTAGGTCATATTCTCCTCCCAATTCTGTACAAACCTTTAATTCTCTTTAATTGTTATTAAGAAAACCCCACAGATATCACTACCAAATGACCAGGAATTGAGGCTGACTCAAATGAAACTTTACATTTTTATAGCTTTATCATATCACTCCATATCCTATTTTATGGGCTAAGAGAAAACATATCTTGTCTTATTTTCATACAACATCCTTTCAGATGCCTGCTTGCCTGGGGCTCTAGACTCTCTCTTCTTAATCATCTGCACTTTCTCATTCTGGCTTTCTTAGCCGCTCTTCAGGAGTGAGGCATAAGTACTGTGAAAGATTGCTGCTAAGAGTTCCTGAAAGCAAAGCAGGAGACAGTGGAGAAAAAGGCAAAAGCAGGAAAACAGGAATTACTTGCAGAAAAGAACTTAGCTGGACAAAGGTGAACTCCAAGACAGGTAGGCCAAGCCCAAGCCAAAGATTTATTAAGTTCAAGTCAAGGGAGATACAAACTCTTAGTCAATTAACAAGCCAGGAATATAAATAAATGGATTCCAGGCAAGAGTCACAGAATGTGAGGCCCAATGCTCAAAATGTTTAAATTCCGTTCTTGCTAAATGTGTACTCTTTCCTTAAGCTTTCCTGGTCAGTTTAGCTTGCTTACTATTCTTCTATGTGGTTCTATGGAAAGCAAAACAAACCAGGGGAATTTCTTGTAAAGACTGTTTTGGTTTGCATTCCTTGTCTGCTGCTATCTGCTTAACCCTGAATAAACGTCAATTTCCATAGCAACTGTGTAAAGATAGTCCTTGACTTACAATAGCTCATTTAGTGACTGAAGTTATGTCACTGAAAAAGTAACTTATGACCATTTTCCACACTTATAACAGTTTTCCAATCCCTATGGTCACATAATTTACATTCGGATGCACTTGACAGCTGCTTCATATTTATGATGGTTGCAGTGTCCTGGGATCATGTGAACCCCTTTTGTGACCATCTGACAAGGAAAATCAATGGGGAAGCCCGATTCACTTAACAACGGTATTACTAATCTAACAAATGCAGGATTTGCTTAACAAATGTGGTGAAAAAAGTCGTAAAATGGGGCAAAACTCACTTAACAAATTTCTCACTTATCAACCTGAATTCTGGGCTCAGTTGTGGTCATAATTTGTGTATGAGTGCATAACTGAAACCAGAATCAGGACATAACCTGAGGACTACCTATAGCCTACCTACAATATTGACCTATGACATCAACTGTCCATATTTCTATTTCTTTTATAAATATTTTTTTCTTTTTAATTTGCAGTCCCACTTTCATTTTCTGGTGTCTTCCATTATTTTTTCCATCACCAAAATTATTTGCAATTATCCTTTTGGTGGTTGCTGTTCTTTTTTCTATTAGTTTCCTCTGCCATCCTTAGAATCCTACTTTAAGTTTATTATCATATTTTTCAGAGTATAAGATGCACCTTTTCCCTCCTAAAAGAGACTGAAAATTAGGGTGTGTCTTATACAGTGAATGTTGCTGAAGCCCCATCCATCTTCTGGCCCCCACACTTCGGCCTCTGACTCCCAACCATTTGCTTTACAGCAAACAGCCTGTTTCAGCTGATTGCTGGTTGGATGCCTTCTGACCATCAGCTCTTTCAGGCTGCATGGATTGCTATCACCTATTGCTGCCTCTGCACACCCCATTTTCAGGTGGTGGGGATCAAAACGAGTGGAAAATGGGGTGGGAGGAGGCAGCAATAGGCTATGACAATCCCTGCAGCCTGAAGAACCAACCAGCAATAAGCTGCTTGTGCTGAAACTGAAACTCGCTGTTTGCCGCAAGGAGACAAATTGCTGGAGGCAGAGGCAGATTTTTTCCCCCCTTGTTGTCCTCCCCAAAAGGTAGGCGCGTCTTATAATTCAGAGTGTCTTATATACTCTGAAAAATACGGTAAATTCACCTTCTTAAAATCCAAGCAATACTTTGACAATATTCAGGCTTATTTTCCCTCCAACCGAGAATTCCAGCATAGCATCATCATTCCAGTTTATCCCCTGTTGGTTAGTATCAAGTTGAAGACAACTAAATTTCTTATGCCTTCCTCTATCCTTTCTTGACAGGTTTTAAAGCTGCCCAGGGGAGAAACAGAAGTGCACAAAATGAATTCATGAAAGCATTTCCTTTCCGCAGGTAAGGAAGGATCCTGTGGTTTTCCTCCAGGTATATTTGCAAAAGAATAAAAAAGTCACCTTAGCTTTCATAAGCTTGCATCGAAGCCCTGAGAATTACAAGCATGAGGCAAAGAAATGTTCCCTTTCTTTTTCTCTCTATGTCACCCCACCCTTTCTTTCTCCCGCTCCAAATAGGTATTTTTAGGTTCTCTTATAATAAAAGAAAATGGGATTAAAAAAAAAAAAGCAAGAGAAGGGAATATGATTGGAGGCCATGTAAAAATCAGCTTTATATATAATTGAATTCAAGATGACCTAAAGTTGCCATGACCTAAAATTGGGATTTCTTATAATCTATACTTTAAAACATATCATGTCAACAATCTGCACATATTTTAATAAACTGTCCAAGCACGTAAGTCAGCAGAACTAATTTTACTTCATGTTGAAATGTGAGGAAGGGTGCCTCTACTAGTTCATTGAAGCTTTGTGGCTTAGTAATGTAGATGAACATGAAGTCACAATTGCTATATTTGTTTAAAAATAATACTACTACAGTAAATATCCTGACTGAATTATGAATGACCTTGTATATCTTTAAGAGTGAACAGCTTGAACAGGGCAGAAACTTTCCATGGACAGCGTTATATAACTTTATTTTTTAAAGTAGCAGGATGATAAAGTTATTCAAAACTAACTGAAACAGTAATCAAGGAAATCTCTCATCTGACATGATAAGAAAGTAATACATAAAATCTTTTCTTCTACTTGTTGCTGACTAGGAAATTCTGGGAATTGAAGTCCAAAACACTTAAAAGCTGCCAAGGTTGAGAAACACTGCTCTAGACAAAGATTAAGGCTCAGGATATTTGTAATTCATTTGCACTTTACTTAGGAAATTTTCCTTCTACTCTACTATCTCACTAAACGTTTACAATTTGCAGGTTATAGTTTCCACTTAAAGGTGAAACAAATGGAACCTTGTCCAAAACAACTTTCTGAACAATATGTCAATGTGTCCTTTTCAACAGATCTAATATTATGTTAATTTTATTCTTCAGAGAAAGCTGTATTATTAGTTTCATACATTCAAATTATTTCTACATTTGATTTGCTTTTCCATTGGTACTATGGGAATTAGCTTAATCGGAGGATTTCTACTTTCAAAGATAACACGGGCAGATAAAATTAGTACTCAGAGTGTTAAAGAAAGATCTGAACTCCTGCCACCACATTGTTTGGAGTTCTGCTTGTTTAACCAAAATCTATTTGCCTATTATGGGTAGTCTTCAACTTACAACCACAATTAAGTCCCAAATTTCTATTGCTAAGTGAGATATTTGTTAAGTGAGCTTTGCTCCATTTTACAACCTTTCTTGCCACAGTTATTTAAGTGAATCAGTGCAGTTATTAGATTTGTAACATGGTTGTTAAGTGAATCTGGCTTTCCCATTGACTTTGCTTATCAGAAAGTTGCAAAAGGTAGTTAGTTACATGATCCGAAGATACTGAAGCCATCATAAATATGAGTCAGTTGCCAATTGTCTGAGTTTTGATCACATGCTGCAATGGTAGTAATTGTGAAAATTGGTCATAAGTGATTTTTTCCTGTGTTGTTGTAACTTGGAATGGTCACTAAATGAATGATTGTAAGTCAAGACTACTGCTGAAGTTTACATACAGGATTATTACCTAGACGGTTCACATATTTTTTTTCTCATCTATATTTTAGGACATCCTTACATCTATCTAGCCAATTCAGTTTCTCCCAAACAAATGAAATTGTGAGACAAAACACAAACATTCATTCAATCTTTTATGATAAATAAAAATATTTTATTACGTCAAAATGTAAGCACATAAATATTAATATAAAAATGGTTTTAAAACAGCAATAATAAAACAAAATCTTATTTAAGTTGAGGAATTCTTTTTAAGTTCACATTATTATTGATACAGGTGGCAAAGATAACATGAATAAAAAATAAATTCTATTATAAATGTCAGTTTTATACTGAAGGAACCTCTTACAATGTCCTGGAAATTTGTCAAGTTACCACTTTTCCAGATGGGCAACGTTTATAAATTATGCAGGAAGCACTAATAATGTGAACTGTAGCAGAAGAATCCATGATTTTTAAAAAAACCCTTGAAAGTAGATGAAATAGGGAAAGACTTTTTAAAATACAATGACTAAAAATAAATAGTATAGGCCACTTAGTTGAAGGTAGATGTAATCAGACTGGCTCACTGCCATCCTGGAAAAAGAAAACCATGAATTATATTCATGCATTTCTGTCTGCCAATAAAATAACAACACATTTAGACTGACCCTCCAGTGTAATAAGCACACATATGTGTGGCTATTTTCTCCAGGATTTTGATTAAAAATATGGAGAAATTGTGCCGAAAAGCAAGGATGCTTTATTCTCTGCAGATTTTGCATAGGGCAATGGAATAAAATCCAGAAATGGCTACAAGATAAAATCTTTAAGTTTTACATTTCTGTGACCTAGCTATATTTTTCTTCTTCACTAATCTTCCTTAGAATTTGATTAATTGAACATCTGATATCTAACTAGAGTGAGATAATGATAGTAACTTGTTAAATCATAAAATAAATCACATAGGGAACACAGAAGGTTTGTCCACAGGCATCTACCGGTACTGACAACTGATTAACAGTCCTGTAACTATCAGGCACATGGAAATAAGGCAACTTTATTTCAGTGTCGTATTTCAATATCATATGAACCATTTTAAAAACTTTTATGGTTTATGTTCCTAGAATATATTTTTTAAAATATTGTTCTCTGTTCAAATTGCATTTGCTGAATTGCTTTAAATCTGTTATCTATCCCATCTTTCCATTCATTATTGGAGTCTTTTCTGTTCTGTTCTGAATTTAAATGAGCTGATTATTCTGCATATATTACCCTGCAAAAATCCAGAATGGCAAGATTATGCTGATGCAATCTAGTCAATGAGCTGGAAACTTGGAGATGAGAGAGGGAGGGAGGAAAGCTAGGGGACACTGGTTCCCATGATCACTTGTTCAGAGATGGAATACAAAGCAGTTCCAACCTCCATGGACAAAAATTAAGGCCATTTAGAGTCCTAGTTATTCAAAAGTTGCTTCTGTCCCCAAAACTTAACACAGTAATTAAATAATTCCAAATAATTCAAAGTCAAGAACGCCGTTAAAATTAGACAAAAGTTACACTTCTGGTTTGTGACTGAGGAGATGCAAAACTCTACCAGGAGTGAAGATTCAAAGAACAAAGCAACAAGGCAATCAGGTTAAATTTGATGAGAAAGTGTAGTGTGGATGAAATCAGATTGTCCTAAAAGTTACCCTCAGCATCTTTCTGCTACCAAACAGAGATTGTTATATTGGAAGCATCCAGCCTTCGTTTGAGCACAGATGACACTGGTTAGGCCTGATATTGTAGCTGAAAACAGTAGTTTATTCCCAGTGAAATATTATACCACTAATTCCCTTAGCTTTCTCTAAGATTTTGTTCTTTACAAAACAGAGTCAAGACTTTTCCAGGTTTGGAGAGAAAGGACCAGACTCAAAGATGCAGTGTCAGCAGCTTGGGTCTTGATTCTTCCATGACTGACCATGGCATTGCCCAGTTTGAATGGTGATCTACTTGACAGATCTGAAGGCCCTGCCTCTGAACTAATTCTTAGACTAGAACTCTTCTTTTCTGAAGAGTTCAGCCATTTTTCCTCTGATCCTCATCTGTCCTGCTACCAAAACTCACAATTTGGTCCTACAAATCAGAGATAAATACTGCACTTTAAAAAAGAAAGAAAGAAAGAACCAATCTAGTATTAGCTAATATTCCTCAGATGTAAACGTATCTATTGATTTAAAGAACTAATTGATGGCAAAATAAGCATAATGCAATTTTATTTATAAAGTGTCCCTAAATCCACTTAACATGAATAGTCAGCCAAAATCTGACTATAACATGAAAGAAAAGGTGTTCCCCTGTTCCATACAGTCTGAAGCTACACATTCTGGCAAAGTTTGCTCTGTGTGATAATTAAAATATTACTTTATAAAAGTAAAGAGTGTTCTTATGAAATGACTGTTTTACTGAATGTTATATTCTCAATACAGAACACTAAGTACATAAAGTGAACTACTGGTACATTAATCTCATTAACATTAATCATCGCTAACATAGCAAAATTTGTCATTGGTGAACAATTAGACTAACAAAAGTGCATTTAAATATAAATCAAAAATACAAAATAAACAGTTCATGTTCAAATATACTAGGAGAAATGTCAACAATATTCCTAGAAGTTACATATTAATCTAACATTGTGATTCTGTCAGTAATTAAAATTTAACAAATGTATTCCTAATGTCTCAAATAACACTAAAATAAGGAAGGAAAACTACAGATACACAGCTTTATATTGTCAATTAATTATATGCAGTTTGTCTATTTAATAGCATCATATCAGTTGCTAGAAAGCCAAAAGAATATTGACATGTTTGAACTTTGGCATCAGAGTAGATTCCTGAGAATACTTGGGTAACTAAGTATTCAATAGATCAGTGAACAAATCAACTTAAAAATTTCTCAAATATCCAGACTCAAATTACCCTATTGTACTTTGAATCCATTATGCAAAAAACTAAATTTCTGGTGAAGGCTTTAATGCAGCGGAAAGGTAGAAGGAAAGAAAAGAAAATGAACAATGTCTGGATGGATGGACTTAGTTACAATAGCAGTGAGTACACTGTAAGAATATTTGAAAGCCCAGGTTATGGAGAGATCATTATTGGGAAAGTATATCTATGTAATCACTAAGAGGCAGCAATGACTTAATGGCATATAATCAATCAATCAGTCAGTCAGTCAGTCAGTCAGTCAGTCACAATGCCAATGTTCTTATTCAATCAAGACATACCATGGGGATGCTGCAATGGTCGTAAGTATGAAAAACAGCCAAAACTCACTTTTCTCAGTGCCATTGTAACTTGAAACAGTCATTAAATGAATGAGTTTCGTTGAAGACTATCAAAAGAATGCTCCTTTCTAAGGAGTTTGATATCTTCAGGCCTAAACCACCACCACATTCAAGCAGAGACGAGTGAATTCCCTTCCTGTCTTCCTTCCAATTCCTACAACACTAGAACCCAAAACTTTACCTTAGAAAAATGAGCTTCACCAGCAAGATGATAGAAGAAAGAAAGTGGGAACTGTTATTCTCTTCCCCCTTTGTATGTTGTTAAAATACTCCTGAAAATGAAACTTAAATACTTTGGCCACCAAATGAGAAGTAAGGACTCCCTGGAGAAGAGCCTAATGCTGGGA